>VWZW01006990.1:61637-113896 GCA_013397115.1 Edolisoma coerulescens
GCCCCACCCCTCCAGGCCCCGCCCTTCCCGGCTCCGCCGCGCCCCGCCTGCCTCGCTGGCCGCGCCCCTCCGCTCCTGCCCCGGCCCTGGCGCGGGGCTGCCGGGTCGGGCTGGGCCGGGGCGTGTGCGGGACTTGGACCTGGCCCCGCCGGGACCCCTCTGAGAGCCGGGGCACGTCCTGGACGTGACCCCCTCGCCCGGGAAGAGCGCCTCAGCCAAGGCCCGCCTAGGCCGGGGTGTCCTCTCAGCCAGGAGCCCCCCAGCCAGCGCCCGTTGCGGCAGGGTCTCCTCTCAGCCAGGGCTTGCGTTGTGTAGGATCTCTCCTCAGTCAGTGCCCATCCCAGGCAGGGTCTCCTGTCAGTCAGGATCTCTATCGGGATCTCTCCTCAGCCAGGAGCCCCCTTCAGCCAGGACCTTCACTCAGCTAAGAGCCCCCAGTCAGCTCCCACCTAAGAAAGGGGTTACCTTCAGCCAGGATCACCCCTCAGCCAGGAGCCCCCCTTGGCAGCTGGGTTTGAGGTGGGTGTGAGAGCTGAGGTGGGGTGTCCATGCTCCACTGTTATGTTTACCCTTAGTGCCTGCACAACCAGACAGGCAGAGACACCATTCCTGTGTTTTCCCACCACTCCCATGGCCACTGCCACTGGAACCAGTTGGTTCAAAGTAGCTCGAGCACCTCGGGCCAAAGCAGAGCTCAGAACAGTGGGTACAATTTAGATATAAACGTGCAGATACTTTTTCAACTGGAAAACACAAATCCAGTGGGTTTTCTCTTCACATGAGCCTGTTTATTTTGCTGTGATTCACGGATCTCAGCATAGCAATTAGCTCATGCTGGGTGCAGATTGCATGCCAGGTACGCGCCGTGCACATCCCGGCATTTGGGAGCACAGCGCAGCTGCTGAACAAATGAAACACTAAAAAGTAAAAAACACAGGAAAGTTCATTCAAAATCAATGTCACTGCCATAAAAGCTGGAAATTAATCCTTTGAAAGCTTTCTGGTTCAAATTGCAAATTTTGCCACCCAGTTCTCAAACTGTTTTTCTCTTAATCAAGGGCTGAATTTCCGCTGCAAATCTGTTTTGATGTCTACAATATTTTAGGAGTGTCTTGGAGGTTCCAGCTGTGCCCAGCGGGCTGAAGTCCTTAAGGAGCAGCGGGGCTGCAAAAAAACCGGAGTCCTGAGAAGGTATAGCCTTGCCACTGTTTGCAAATAAAGAGGTGTGACTCAAATACTGCTTTCCTTTCTGTAGGAGGAAGTGAAGAAGCCGGTGCCTGCAGAGCCTAAAGAATGTTTGCTGAGTCGTAAAACAATGGATTTTTGTTCCCATTGCTGTGTCCCTATGTTCACCTCAGTCTGGACAACATGGTGTGTTAGATTTCAACACTGAATTTTGCAATGGTAAATAGCAGCAAGTAAAACCACCAAGAAACCTGCTCATAACAAATACCAGTAACTTCTGCAGCCAGGTATTTTCCAGTTCTTAGAGACTCGTCTACCATTAAGGCCTGTTAGTCTGTGGCTTTTACCAAAAAAAGCAAGAATGCTTCCAAAGAAGTCAGAAGAACACCAATCTCATAATAAAACCATGCTTGCTGGGGTAAAACAATGTAATCCAAACTTGTTTGGGGACATTAACCAAATGCTTCCGATACATCTGAGGTGTAGTGCCTCCAGCAGTAATGGAGTTGCAACAAGCATAGGTTCAGCTCATCATGTTCGCTGCTATTTGAGGCACATTGGGCCGCCTGCCAACCGGCATGGAAAAAACTGCCAGAGGGAAATTTTCTTTCACACTTGCAGAATGGAAGCAAGAAGGCTGAAAGCTTTGTGGTGCTTGTGAACTGGACATTAACAGGGACGCTGTCACACTGTTTAAAACCAGCCTTCAATTTTTCACGTGGGAATTGTGACATCAGGCATGAGCTGTAATTTATGAGCTCCTGAGAGTAGCTTTTGCCAGATGTTCCAGAGAATACACAGAGTCCTGTGTAGACAGTGTGGACAATCTCAAGGAGGAGATGAGTGTCCTTTTGGCTCAAGGGTTGGGAGTTTTGTCCATCCCCCTAAGCAGAAGGTTTGTCCACCCCTCATCTTAGGAAAATGCAGCTGAGTCTTTTCACTGGCCAAGACTTCAAACCTTGGAGTGAAATGCCCACTGCATTTACACACCTGAAACGGGGAACAGCTCCAAAAATGCTGAGATGTGCCAATTAATAACACTGGTAAAAAAAGCAAGTCATGAAACTGCTGTTCTGCAATGAAAGTGCTGTTGTCTTTAACAGTATGCTTCCATATAAACTTAAAAGCCAAAACAAGCTGCCTAATACTTGCAAATTTTTTGATGCCAGTAAGTTGGGCAGGTTCATTGTACATCACATGAACCATAATCCTTCTCTGGAGCTGCACGTCTACCTGCCAGTCTCCTTGTATTCTGAGAGAGCAAACAGTGTTGCTGAATGTATTTATTTTCTCTGCATCACTTGCCGATCCCTCATCTCCTCTTCAGCATCTGGGGTGTGGATGCTCTGGCACCACAGGCTAATCCAGGAGATGTGTGGCACTGCTCTCAGACAGTGACCACAGCCTGTGGGGCTCCTTGGAGCCCTGCCCTGGGGTCCCCACTGTCACCTCTGCTGGGCTGGACACTGCTGGAGGTCAGGGCAGCCCCCACCAGGTCACAGGGTGGTTTTGCTGTAGCCCACCCCACACAGCACATCTCACCCTGTGGGACCTGCTCTACTGTTCTCCATGAACAAACTTCGAAACATGTACAGGCTGCTTGGGAGCTGGCTGACAGTTTTACTCCATTTGTCCTGCTTTCATTCCTTGTTCCAGATTACTCATCGCGGATCCCAGACACATGATGTGTCTGCACAGCCTTGGATACGATCAGAAGGGAACATGCCCTGCACACCCACCAATGCCAACCTGCTGAGGGCTGAGGAATCATGTATTTACTGAGCACTGGTGTTTGGAGTTCTCAGTAAGCTAAAAGGGGCCATCAAAGAAACATCAGAGCTCCAGCGTCCCTGGTATATCACCCATCACACTGTGGCACCTGCCATTCCACTCTGCTGTTGGCATCAGCACACGTAGAATGCCACAGGAAGAGGGTGCTGAGCTCTGCCACATCAGAATGAAGGACATAAACTGCTTCAAGGCAGCACAACTTTTGGTAGGCAGGGAAGCAAATTTGTTTATCACACTGCCAAAGTTCAAAGGCAGTCAAAACAGCAAAAATATGTCAAACCGTTGTTTAATTAGAGCATGAAGACACACTTTCTCAGAGAGGGTAGAAAAGGAATTGTAGTGTTGTGTTTGGACTCCTCTGAGGTCCTTGTCCTCATGCCCAATGCTTGCCATGCAGATCTTGGTGTGACGTGTAGGTCAGCAGTCCTGTGCTTACAGGGAAGAGATCCCCACAGAGGCAAAATACTCACACAACACACACAAACACAAATTAAGAACATCTTCATCCTCAGCAAGGATGACATGAAAGCCAGTTGCACTGATACATAAACTTGTTTATGCAGAAGTTTGTTATTTCCTATCTTCCTGGTGACTGGGCACACAGGAGCTCTGACTGTCTCACAACACCACTGCCTGACCACAATGCTGTTACAGCTTTTGGGAGAACCAACAGTGATGGTTAACTCCACTGCATTAACTGAAAACAAAAACAGTTGCCAGGAAGCAGCACTGTGGGCACAGTGTTCTTCTCTAACAGAGCTGTCATCTCAAGCATGGGGTAACAAATTATTCAGGAAGCTCTGTGCCTCTGAGGAAGCACAAACAAATCATGGTTGGATAAGAGTGGTTCAAAGCCAAGCACTTGGTGTTTTGTTGACAGACATATCCAGGACTGTCTATTTGAAAATCATGTGACCCTAAGATACGTTTATCTGAAGGCAAACTTTTAAACATGCCATAAATTAACTTGTACAGAAGGAGAAGCTGCCATGGACCCAGATCTTACCAGGGAATTTCATACAGCTTAGAGAATAAACCCAAGCCTTAAGAGAGGTCTGTGTCACCCCAGGCTGACTAATCCCTGGTGTCTGCGCTCCTCACCTGGGAATGGAGAATGTATCATCCCAGCAGGCTGTAGATGGGGATCACTGCATGCTTCACTGATGCAAATCTGAACCATAAATCTGCCTGTATTTCATATACACATCAGCACAGCAGGAAAATGAGAAGCAGTACCAGCAGGAATAGCATCCACACAGTGGTATGTCCTTCTTTGCTCCTCTTTCACAAATAAATAACCATTCTTGAGCAATGCAGACCTACTGATCATTGCATACGATAGAATCAGAGAATCATAGAGTATGATCATCAAGTCCAACTTCTGGCCCTGCACAGGACAACCCCAAAATCCTACCATGTGCCTGAGAGCGTTGTCCAAACACTCCTTGAGCTCTGGCAGCCTTGGGACCATGATGACTGCCCTTCCCTGGGGAGCCTTTTCAGTGCCCGACCACCCTCTGGGGAAAGAACCGTTTCCCAATATCCAGCCCAAACCTCCCCTGACACAGCTCCGTGCTGTTCCTTCAGTTCTATCACTGGTCACCAGAGAGCAGAGATCAGTGTTGAACGTCTCCTCAGTAATCCTGTAAAATTTTCAAACAACAAGAGTGTTGGGCTGGGAATTTTAGATGTTTCAACCAAGATTTTACAGTAAATCAGACAGTAAATACAGATCTGCTGTGTGCCTCAACTTTCCAGCTGCATGTTCAGCAACATTTTGCACCTGAAACATCACAAATCCTTTTAAACTAACTTTCATGAAATGAAAGACACCTCCATGGAAGGAAGCTCTGTAACCCTGCAACAGAGAATATGGGAAAAAACAGACACAAAGTGGTTGGTTTGTTTGTTTGACACGAACAACTGCCAACAGGTTAAAAGCTTGGACAAGGGATGAGTCTGCTCCTGACCTGTGTTGTACTGTTTTGCACAATGACAGCAGTGTTCAGTTATCCTGAAGCTGGCCCAAAAAAAGAGGGGGAGGAGAACAACAAACAAGGCACTTCTGAAACAGGGGAAATAATTTCCGAGAGCAGGTCTCATGCAGGGATGTACAGGACATACAGTCATATACCCTCAACCACTTTTCATCTACTTTGCTGTTTCCTCTGTGCCTCACCCACAGGAGTTAAAACTTCCAGAATAAATAAAAAAAGTAACTACAGAGACTGCTGCACATGTGCCTGCTCCAAGTACGGTTGGATGCTGCGGTAGAGTTAATGAGATGAGCTAAGAGGACTTGTCAAAGTGAATAAAGAAGCAGCCTATGCAAATACCCCTCCGCTGCTTGCTCTGGGATGCAGACGATGTGATCAAGCACTGCCGAAGCCGATGAATGCAAAGACGGGATAAAGGCCCAGTCAGTGAGTGGAGAGTCACGCAGCTGTTCAGAATAAAAGCATGGGTTTGAAGTCTACATATTGGATTTAGAGCCTAAATGTAGTAATGGAGTGTATAAGTCCAGATCTAGAGCTTAATGCTTTGCAGAATAAATGAGGCTGAAGAAAAGCAGTAAAATGCATGGCTGAGAGAGGCAAGCAAGACTGAGGTGTTCGGGAAGTGAGGACCGAGCATGACAGGACCGTTGGCAGGGAGCTGCAGTGGCAAAGCCACTGCTACTGAATTACAGAATCACAGATCACAGAATGGGTTAGGTTGGAAGGGACCACAGTGGGTCATCTGGTGCTACCTCTCTGCTTCATCAGGGTCGTCCCAGATCACGTGGCACAGGACTGTGTACAGACCGTTCTTCATTATCTCCAGTGAGAGAGACTCCACACCCTCTCTGGGCAATCTGTTCCGGTGCTGCATCACTCACACATTAAAGAAGTTCTTCCTCATATTCAGGTGGAACCTCCTGTGCATCGGTTTCTGCCCATTGCCTCTTGTCCTGTTGTTTGGCACCACCAAGCAGAGCCTGGGCCATTCTTGGCAGCCCTCCTGTAAGCACTTACAGACACGGATGAGGTCCCCTCTCTGTCGCCCCTTCTTGAGGCTGAACAGGCCCAGCTCCCTTAGCCTTTCCTCATAAGAGAGATGCTCCAGTCTCTTGATCAACTTTGTAGCTCTAAATTCAATGACTGGGAATGGCCTGTGCTGGGATAAAACCCTGGCTAATGCGTGTCAGAGGCCAACTCTCCTCTGCATGTGGGACTGACTGGCAAAGTACACTATTCATCCATTTATTAGGAATGGCAGAAGCTGTTGGTTTTGTGATGTTTTACCATTTTTACCATCCATTCGGCCATTTCTCCCCACTTGGGTGTGTTTCTGATCATCACCCACTAAAATCCTTTGCTTGACCTTCTGCTTGCTGTCAGCCTCCTTCACCAGCAGTGAGTTAGCATCTGTAAGCGGTTCATCTCTGTCAGTGGTTTTACATCTTTAATAGGATCTGAAATATCTGTAGCAGCCTTGTCAAGTTTTATAACCCTGTTCACAGGGATTTGGGATAGATGGCATGGTCCAAAAGCCTATCCCAGTCTCTGTCTGATAAAAGTAATCCCCAGCTCCTCTCTGATTCCTGCTCCTTTTCACCAGTCACTTTCTCTCTCTTCACTGAATATCAGCTGCTTGAGCAGCTGGGGAAACAAGGAGGACCAGTCAAAGCTCATAGAGCAGCAGTACCAGCCCTCTGTGTCCGTGCACAAACTTCCCTGGAGAACTCAAAAGGAAAATCCATTTTCTTGAGAGTTCATGCCCGCTCCTGTCAGTCATCACCTCCCAACCTGAGTCCTGCACATGAGATCTGAGCTTGTCTTTCATAGACATCTTGAAATATCTGAGTGGAGTGGAACCAGTGACAGAGGGCTGAGGTGTTGTCCTGCCCTCTCCAGTTCCACCAGCCCTACTGACAGGGGAGAGGGGGTCTGAGCTGCAACAACGCACTAACAATTCTCTTCACTTCTAGAAAAGAGGATGAAGGAGGAGCGGTGGAGTGTTAGGAAGCGAAAAACAAGTCTCCTTCCCCCCCTATATTTGGAGGGAGCGCTAGGGTTACCTGTGTGTGCATCAGCCTTCTCCTGGGATCGCTCCCTGGTGTTCCAGGCGTGATTTCAGACTGACACAGCCAGCCTTTCTTTGACTGCTATTGATGACATCACTCCCTTTGTCACTTTGTCAGTCTTCCAACTGCTTGAACCTTCCAGAAAGCCTCATTTGAGCAGATCAGCCTTGTCCAGCTGAAGGACGAGTGCCTTCTTTATTCTGAGCCACAGCTCATGCAGATCTGGTTACATTATTTTTACAAATCTATATGATTAATACATTCCTTGTCTTTCCATGATTAGTATTTAAGCAGCAGCATGTGAGGGTTTACACAGACTTATTTAGAAAAGACTGTCCCCATTCTTCCTTTTGGAATGTTAATAAAGCTAGAGTCTCAGTAGATCTGTCATAAAAAATATTATCAAAGGAACCAAGATAAGTGCAGAATTATTTGCTGTGTGGAAAATCCAGACACATCACAGAAAGCAATAATAACACAAAATAACTTTGATAAAAGTTTTACAGAGAGCATTTTTTACAGCCCCAGCTGTAATTGCGGCTCATATTGAATAAGCTGCTTACAAAGGCTTTAAGTTAATTTACATTTTAGTACAAGAAGTGAAATAACACACTCTGACAGAAAAAGGTTCACCCCAAGGCAGAGGTCACCCAGGTGTGGCTACAATAGAGGCAGAACTTTGGAAAAAATATATACCTGGGATTCAGAGCCACCTTGAGTTGGGGCTGTGTGTGGCAACTCACCCAGAGCTCCCCATGCTTGAGATGTAAAAGTCTCCTTATTTTCTGTATTTTCTCTTATTTTCTGTATTTTCACAACACTCTTGCTGAGAGGTGCCACGACTGAGCATCTACTGAGACATAAATTATCATCTTCCCACTGCACTGTGTCCAGTTCTGGGTCAAAGGTTCCTCCCTTTCGCCATGGTTTTCAGCACATTGCAGAGGCAGTCTCAGAACCAGAGCTTATGTACCAATGTTGCTCTTCCTCTAAAAGCACTGGTGAGACACCTTTCTCTGTGTTATTTTTTTGTTATTTTTTTCCTCCCATATCAGCCAGACAAAAATCCTCCCACTACATTATGACATCCATAATTCTGGAGCTCCTGTTCTATTATAATTCAGTTTTTAAATTATTGCTCTAAACACAACGAAAGAGTTTTTCTAGATTCTTTTTTCTCCTGGCAGTGTTTGTACAGCAACACCTGCCACTGTAGCCAAAACCAGATTAGTATTGCTGGATTTTGTTAGCAAGTTATTAGCAAAGGACTGTTTGGGAGTAAATGGGATCTAATAGAACCTTCATAGGTTTACCATTATACTCCACCATTATCGTTTAGAGGTAGCTTCTTTTGTAGTCATTAATGAGTAATGACAATATGATAATCTTCAAAGCTCACCATTCCAGCACCAACCTTTCCTCTGACTTATAATTGTCAACGTTAATTTCCCTCTCACAAAGCAGGGACTTTTCTTTCTTTGCTGATGCATCTGTTTTGCAGATATCACTTCTCATCTCCCACTGCTGGGCTCAGCCTCGCTGTGAAGGATGAGGGGAGGGAGTACACAGTGCTTCATCTTTCACTGTCAGCCCTCAAAACCAGTTTCGCAAAAAAAAGAGCGTGTCCTGTTGCTAGATGGCTCCTGTGGGTTTGGACACTATCTGTTATTGACATAAGGGCCGGGAATCACAGAAGCATGGAATCATTTAGGTCGGAAAAAACCTTTATGACCATCAAGTCCAACCATGAACCCAGGACTGCCAAGGCCACCACTAATCTGTGTCCTCAAGTGCCACATGTACACATCTTTTCAATCCCTCCAAGGATGGTTACTCCACCACTGCCCTGGGCAGCCTGTTCCAGTGATGGACAACCCTTTTGGTGAAGAAATTTTCCCTAGTATCTCATGTAAATCTCCCCTGGTGCAACTTGAGGCTGTTTCCTCCCATCCTGCTGCTTACTTGGGAGAAGAGAGAATCATCTAGGTTGGAAAAGACTTTTGAGATCCTTGAGTCCAATGTCAGGATCTTTCACTGGTCTCCAGAGTACAGTGTGATGCTTTTCATGTTTAGGTGAATGAAATAAGATCCCTGAGGCAAAGCTGTGCTCCCTGCATGTCAGACATACGGAAATGCTTCCGTAGAGCAGCCTTTTGACATGTCTGATACCCAGGGAGCCTCACGCTGGGCCTGCCTAAGTGTCGTCCTCAAGAATGCCCTCGTCCCTTTAAACATTCATGTGCTCTTGCTTCTTCTCATGTATTTTTATTACTAACAGGTTTCCCAGCTGATAACACAGCAGAGAATACATTATTCAGCCTGGATTGCTGACTTTACTGCTGGCTATCTCCATTATAGCAACATCCTCCAACACTTATGAGTGGGGATCTCAAGAGTCATCCAAGTGTCCTGGCAGAACGTGGCTGATGTTGCAGGGCTTAGTGGGGAGTGGCAGTGGGATGGGACCAGAGCCAGGGATCTCTGTCCAGACTCCGCTCAGCACCGGAGCGCAGAAGCCCAGCTCCTCCAGCCCCCTGTGAGCCCCAGGAGATGCAGGGGAGGCAAGAGAAGCTTCTTGGGGCTGAAGTGCCACTTGTGCTTCTTCTATTACGTTAGAGAGCTGCTACTACATGCCACATCCCTTTCCCTCTTTTCCCACATGAACTGTGAACTGAGCAATTACCTCTGTGTCTCACAGGGGGGCTGTGAACCTTAATTGATTTGTGGGTTTCAGTTCTTTGTGCTCTCAAAATGCAGTGTGTTTAATTCCTTCATTACTTCACAGTTAGTTAATAGCATTGCTTATTTGAGTCAGGGTAGTCCCCACCAAGCCTGTGCAATGGTGGGTTCCCAATTCCACATGATACACTGGGCAGGCACAGACTCCCTGTGCTCCCTAACACTAACTAAAACAGGAAACAATTAGGTTAGGTATTAGGAAGAATTTCTTCCCTGTGAGGGTGCTGAGGCCCTGGCACAGGTTGTCCAGAGAAGCTGCCCCATCCCTGGAAGTGTCCAAAGCCAGGTTGTACATGGCTTGGAGCAACCTGGGATAGTGGTAGAGGTTCCTGCCCATGGCAGGGGGTTTGGAATGAAATGAGCTTGAAGGTCCCTTCCAACCCAAACCATTCTAGGAGTCTGTGATCACCCACCAGTGGGCCTAGGGAGTCCCTCCCCAGGTGTGTTTGTGTCCGTGCATAGCATAGGTTGGGGAAAGGACACAGGAGCATGGCCACGGATACCTGCGTGCACTGTCATCTGTGCGGAAGAGGAATCCGTGTTCGATGAGTGGGGTGGTACAAGAGGAAGCTGAACCCCTGGTTATCACAGGCAGCCTTCACATCCAGCTGCTTACAGAGACCAAGCAAGACAAAAATTAAACAGGCCATTAAGCAGCACCCCAGTGGATTAACATTTGTCTGCCTTGCTTACGCTACAGGATTTCAAAATTCCTTTGAAGTTTGCATATTAGAAAATCACTTTCCAAGCCACATAACTTTGAGGAACAGATGACTAATCCTTTGGGATTTAACGAGGTTAACTAACATGCACAGTTTTGTAGGGAACTATAGTTGGTATTTTGGTAGCAAACATGAAAAACATTGACAATAAGTAATGTTCTGTAAAGAGCCATTACAGGAGCATGGCATCCTTTTGGTAACTTTTGTAGAAGCTTCAGTTTTCTTCATAGAGCACAGGTTGGGCTTCTAATCTTGTTCAATTACAACCATTAATAGTTAACAGAACTGTTTGCTTTTAACTCTCACTGAAGTCAATAGGATTACGCTTTTCTCTTCTACGGGTAAATTTATGGTTTTGTAGTTTCTTCTCTGACTCCCCAGGAGCCCCTTCCATGGACTGGCAGAACATCAGCAGTGTTTTCCAGCAGCTGGGGCTGGTGGCAGGGGGTGCCCAGCACTGGTCTGGCACTGGAGCCACATCCCACTGTTTGCCCAGCAGAGCCCAAATCCATCCCTGGCAAGGTCTGGCACTGAGCTCCTGGAATAAAACTATAGAATAGAATCGTAGAATCATTAAATTTGGCAAAAACCTCCAAGATCATCAAGTTCAGCCTTCTCCATTTGGGAGGTTGGTTGTGGAGTACCTGTGCCTCAGGCGCCTCAAGACTGGATGATGAACCTAATTTGGTATTTACAGAACACCAAAGTTGCATGTAACAAGCTGACACATAAATTCATTAGGATGCAATTACAGCGATCAGAATGTAGACTACTCGATTATTTTAGCAAGACCATGTAATTATAACTGCAGGTTCATGTTGAATGCTGTCTGGTGCCATGAAGCAGTTTCCGAGGATTGGCTTGCAACGGTGAACACAGCAGTGGGGTTTTTCCTAGAGCACAGCCTCTGGCTGAGAGACGCAGACTGATGGAAAACAGCAGTGGCTGGATTGGTGGGAGACAAGCCCGAGTGAGACAAGAGGAGCAGAGCATCTTGTCCATCACCTAGCAGCCCAGCTGACAGGGCTGGAGCCTCTAGGGATGTGAGCTCAGTGCATCAAAACTCATTGGGTATTATCACTGCTGCACCGCTGCTACCTCATGATTAAACAGCATGAATATTAATGAGCCTTTATAGCTTCTTTGGAAAGATCTGCCTGTTATGGCTCATAGATCATAGTGGTGCTGAGGAAAAATAAAACTATGTCAAACTGTTTGCCTGTTGCTTATTTGTAACTCTCTCCTTCAGCTTACGGGAGCCTGGACACTATTCTGCAGAAGTAGTTTCCTCAGCATCTCTTCCACTTGTGAATTATTTCGTGGGAAGATTTGCCCTGGTAATGAGTGGAAAATTCAGTGTGGCAATTAATATCTCTGTCACCCTTGGGCCTTCACAGTCCTTGTCAAAATATACATTACACCAGTAAAAATTTCATACAGAGCAGCAGGCGGACAGGTGGCTGTTCAGGGGCTGTGCATGGAGAGAAGGAAGAGAAAAAAAGACAGGAAATCTTTCAGGATTTACTGAATACATAAAGCAGGAGAGCAGCATGGGCGTGAGTGGCACAACAGGACCTGGGAGCTGTGGCACAGAGTCCTGTATGGTGCTGAGCAACCCGGTCTGGGAAAGGAGTCCCTGCCTGTGGCAGGGGTGGGGGAATGAGCTTTAAGGGTCCTTCCAATCCAAACCATTCCATGATTCTATGAGGTTAATTTTAATTGCTGTCCCTCATTCCCAGGGCAGTGCTGTGGGGTGCATGAGTTCCATCTCCCCACTCCTGTCCCATTGTTTTAGGAGGAAGCTTCTGCAAAGAGCCTGATTTTCCCGCAGCTCATTTCCAACTGGAATTTAACAGACCCCCGTCTGCCAAATAATAAATAAGAACCTTTACATGCAAGACTCAGTTCATTAAGCTGAGGTTTAAACAAAGCCTGAATAGCAACTGATTTAGGGAACAAGGTCGGGAAGGCAATGCTGCCATAGCCGTGGCACGTGGGTGGGATGAACCACCCAGCCCCGTATGGTCAGGTCCCCAAAAACCAGACTTATTGCCAGGCTTAAAGCCACCACCATGAGCTTTCCCCTGTGGCAGTGAAGGGAAGGCTCTGAAGGGTTACAGAAAATGCCTTAGTACAGCAAACTAATGTGGCTCTGGGTTTCACTATCTCCCCTGTGTGGGGAAAGCCCAATGTGGTGAAGCTGGTGGCATGACAAGGGCAGGGCCAGCATCGGCAGCTGTGTCTTTCCCAGGGAGAGTAGAGCCAGACGTGCTCACAGACTTCCTAGGCCAGCCTGGGAACCGGCATGCACCAAACCGGGACAGGAGCCCGTGCGCAGACTTGCCGACAGCCTGAATGGGGCTGGCAGAGACAGGAGAACCCCAGGGCTCACGGCACCTCCGCACAGCGGATCCGTGGGCTGCTCCAAGCGCTTTACACACCACTAAGTCATGTACTTCCCTGCTGCATAATTCATACCTTTTTAGCAGAAGATAAAAACTTCATAACTGTTAATGTGCAAGTGTTTATTAACGTGAGTCTGCCAGACAGGGCTTGAATTTGGAAGGAGCTCTTGAGAAAGAGCTGAAGTCTGTCCTCTGTAAGCAGGTTTTTTTTGAAAGCTCAGAGCCTGGTGGGTACCAGGCTCCAAGCAATTCTCCAGTGGCTGCTGAGCTGCTGCTTCATCCTGGTTCCCCTGAAGAACTTGGAGCATCACAGAAGCAGAAATAAATAAATAGATCATTTCCTTTACACAAGGCCGGGTGCTGGATGTGCTGTGTTGTTCATATCCCTCTCCTGCACAGAGCAATCTACCAAGCACAGAAAGGAGATAAGAGCATTTGTTCCCACAAAGAACACGGAGAGGATGAAAAACTAGTTTTCTGTTGTGTTCCATGCAAGGTTGTTTATAATGCCTGTGACTATTTTTAAGCCTGAGAAATGAAGGGCTGCCAGCTGCAGCCAGCTCTTGAGGGAAGGTGCATTGTGTTCTGGAGCACTGTCAGGTGAACCAGAGCAGACACTTGTTACCCAGCAGCCAGCAAAGGGACATCGGTGACACCACCCTTCCCATCCCTGTCCTTGGCAGGAGCCTGGCTGCAGGCACTGTCCTGGCAGGTGGCACCGTGCACCCGCTACTGAGGTGACGCCAACATTCACGAGGACAACGTCACTGCAAAAACCTTCCCAAAGACATTGCTGGGGGGAAAAGGCAGTCTTTGGGTCTAGAGGAGGAGCAAGGTCTGCTGTTGCTGCTGCCTGTTCTGTAAGACCGTGGCTGGCAGGACAGAGACGTGGGCGGGATGAAGGTGCGGGCAGGATGGAGGCACAGATGGAATGGAGGTACAAGCCGGCAGGAGTGTCCTTCACCTGCTGGAGCAGGGCAAGGATGGCTGCCTGTGAGGCTGCCCCAGGGGCCAGGGATAGAGAGCAATGCAGAGAACACAGAAGATACTCCAGCTCCTTTGGCAGGATGAGCAGCCAGCCCCTTGCAACCTCCCACCCCACTGCTGGCACACAGGAACTCTGGGATGCTGACAGCAGCTATTTTGAACAGCCTCCGACACAGTGAAGTGAGAAATCATTTCCCAGAGGCAGAATCTCTCTCTCTTGAGTGTTTTGGAGAGACCTGAGGCTACCCAAACTCATGCTGTAGAGTATCGTGGACACAGGAACAGGCTCCCCAGGGAAGCAGCCACAGCCCAAAGCAAGGAGCATTTGGACAATGCTCTCAGGCAGATGGTGGGATTTTGGGGTTGTCCTCTGCAGGACCAGGAGTTGAACTCAATGATTCTTGTGGATCCTTTCCAGTCCACTATTCTATGTTTCCAGGATCACTGCAGTGTCTTGACCAAGCTGTAGCTCTGTAAAGAACCTCCCCATGGCAATCCCAGCCATCACCAACACAGCTCTGCCACGGCCACAGCTCAGTCCTGGCTTCCCTGAGAAGCTACTCTGCCATTTCCTGGAGGTTTGATGTGTGTTCATCAAACTGAAAGGAATTAAAAAATGAGTATCATAAATATCCTAAATGAGTCAAATCTATATAGCGTGCTGTAATATAGATAACATTATTTAAATAATAAGTTCAGAACTTTCGCCTGTAAATTGAAACATCTTAATGAAATATATGCTGATTACAAGGCAAATGTCTTTGTTCTATTTATCTTAATTATGGGCTTTTAATGTCAAGAATCTGTAGAAATAAAAACAGTCATAAATGGCAGCATGTAACAGCAATATCTGCGTCTGCTGGCACTTGGACTGGGCTGTCAGAGTGAGGAATGCACTGATTTCTGGGGAGGGCATGGTGGGTGGTGGGTGTGCAGGGAGTCTGTAGGGCTGAGAACGGTGTCTGCACACACCTGTCACATGAAGTGACGGTGGCAGCTTGGACAAACTCCATTCTTCATCCCCATTTGTACAGCTCCCACCTCTGGGTACTGAACATGGGGGAGAATGGCTGCTCAGGAGAGGGGGGAGCAGGAGCCTGGGCTGGTGCATTTGTAATTAGTTAATTCATTTAATTAGTTGATTAATTTCTCATTGTTTTGTTCTACCTGGGTGGAGCACAGCTGTGAGTACTGCGTTCCTGGAAGAGGGTTTGCCATGGACCAGCTCCGAGGAGGGCCCATGAGCTGCGCCCCTTCCATCAACAAGTCCGACAGTGCTGGGGCAGAGGATCCCACAGCCACGGACTCCAGCCAGCTGCCTCCTGCAGCACGTGCCTCCTCACAGGGCACTGAGCTCAATCCATGGGCGCTGGGACATTAGGCAGGGCCGTTTCGGAGCAGAGGAGCAATGCTGGTCTCTGCTTCTCAGCAGACAGGCAGCAATTCCCACTCTGCAATGATACGTGGAGAAGGAGAATTAACTTCTGTTTTCTCTGGTTCTCTACTAGCAATTGCATTCTGCCTTTTGGGCTCCTACTTCCACTTGCATTGCCTGTGCCTGAAAAACTAATGAATTTACGCTGGTTACTCATCTGTGCTCTGTCTCCTACTTTTATTTTATTCTCATTTTAGCTTCTTATCTTTCTTCACACTCTTTTAACTTCTGTGAATGGTTTCATCCTTTCTAGGTGAGGCTCTGTGCTGCTCACAGGCTCCTATCTCTGAGAGCACTAAAAGGAATCACCCACTTTGTTCCGTAGCTGGATGCCCCACAGCCCTCTTGGAGAGATGGGATGGAACTCACTGAGAATAATACCTGGCTGATTAGTGGGTAAAAACCCAGCAATGGAAGACTGTGCTGAGGATGACCTGTGGACCATCCTCAACAGCATGGCTGCCCCATCCTCCAGGCTCCCATGCCAGGACACAGCAGCTGGGGGATGCTGATGGATGCCATGTGGGATCCAGATACAGGCAGCAAGTGAAGCCACACACATGTGGAGACACAAAACGGACTTCGCTCTCACAGTAAACAAGCAGCCACATGAGTAAAGGTGGAGGGGCTGGGGGAACTACTCCACATCCCCCGGTGCACCTGTGAGCTCAAGGGGGCTGCCACCTCCTGCCATAACCTGTGATGGTGCTGGTATGGCTTCTGCAAAGCAAAAACTAAAAATAGACTAGAACCAAGTTTTATTTACTTCCAGATTTATGCAGGCATGACAGCTTTTGCTCTCCAGCTGTGCATTAACCTGCACAGCTTAGGAACATGAAGTCGTGCCCAAACAATTGCGATGGTGCAATTTCTGATTGAATTCCTGGTCTCATGGCTGCAGATTATGAGACTCCACTTCTTTTCCAGCATTTGCTGGGTAACCTGCTCTCCTGTCCCAGCTTAGGTTTATTCTTGAATTACCAAAAGTACTTAACACAATGCAGAAGAGCTCAGCATAACCTGTTTTCTCTCAGCTGAACAGGGACTTTTTTTTTCCTGGCGAGGTATTTCAGCAGTGCAGGAAATCACACATGCAAAAGGCTAAGGCTACTATGAATAAAAAAATCCCCAAACAAACAGAAAAACCAAACAACCCAACAAAAGCCCAACCAAAACACACTGTGTTGAAAAAAAATCTAACACTCATAGCCTGGGGAGCCACTGATTTTGTCCTCAAGATGACTAAAGTCAAGGTGTCTGAAATATCACAGAGGATTTTCACATTTCCTTTCACAAGTAAAGCCAGAAGTCATTTTTTATTATCATGGAATTACAGAATGGTTTGGGTTGGAAGAGACCTAAAAGCTCATCTTGTTCCCCCCCCCTGCCATGAACAGGGCCCCCTTCCACTATCCCAGGCTGCCCCAAGCCCCATCCAGCCTGGCCTTGGACACTTCCAGGGATGGGGCAACCACAGCTGCTCTGGGCAGCCTGTGCCAGGGCCTCAGCACTCTCACAGCCAAGCGTTCCTTCCCAATATCCCATCTATCCCTGTCCTCTGGCAGTGGGAAGCCATTCCCCTTTGTCCTGTCACTCCGGGTCCTGGTCTCAGGTCCCTCCAGCTCTCTTGGAGCCCCTTTCGGCACTGGAAGGGGCTCTAGAGTATCCCTGGAGCCTTTTTTTCTCCAGGCTGAACACCCTCAGCTCTCCCAGCCTGTCTCCAGAGCAGAGGGGCTCCAGCACTTGGAGCATCTCCATGGCCTCCTCTGGGCTTGTTCCAGCAGCTGCATGTCTTTCTGATTTTGGTCCCCAGAGCTGGAAGCATGTCTACAGGTGGGGTCTCACCTGAGCAGGGCAGAATCCCCCCCTCCCCCGTAGCCCACCCTGTACGATCAGCCCAGGACTGGGAGGGTTTCTGGGTCCCAGCACATGTGGCCACGGCATGTCCAGCTCTCACCCGTGAGCACCCCCAGGTCCTTTTCTCCAGGGCTGCTCCATGATATTTTGCAGTGACACTCATTGGGATGATGTGTCATTGGAGTGTCCTGCCTGGTCCTCAGCACACCGTGTGCTCAGCTGTCCCACTGCCTTCAGAAATGCCCCTGGTGAGGGTCTCCACTATGCTCCCAGCCTTGCAACCCATTTTGGAGAAAAAACAGTGAGCTGAAGGGCAGACTGGCAGGCAGTTTGCTTTCAGGTTGTTTTTCTGTTCTAGCTGGACATATGGATACGGGAAATCTTTAGAGACCTTGAAAAGGAAAAGTACCTCCCTTTGAATTGCTAAACTGATGGCATGGCTAAGAATAGCCTCTGAAGGGAGAGGGAAGATGGACGACACGAGGCATTCAGCACCTTTTCTTACTGTGCAATAGTCTTGAAATTTAAAAAGTGAAATATCAAGGCATGTGCAGGCGAAGGAGAATGGCCAGTCACGCCGAGGACATTTGGAGGAGTGTGCTATTATGTAAAGAAAACCGGGGAAAGGTTAGCAAATACCACTGCTTCCCTGGGGAGACCTTTTCTTGCCAGAGTCATTAGTGCACTGGCAGGATAACAGATCCTCTCTGCTAATTCTCTAGGTCATAAGCAAATTAAGACAGAAAAGCTGATCTGCTATCAATCCACATTAGGCACAGGAGCCCAGCTCACCTGTCCAGCAGCCGCTGGTTTACAGAAAGGTTAGGGCTGGAATATCAAAGTCTTGTCATTAAACCGAGCCCATTTTTCTCTCAGCTCAGCCAGGCTGGGCATGGGGCTCTGGGACAGGGCTGCAAGGTTCTGGCACCCCTCGGATGAGAGCACGGCACAGGGAGAGCAATTTCCCAGAGAGTGCCCCAGGACTTCAGAGTGTGCCACTTCATCCCTATGCTCCATGTCCAGGGGCTCTGGGGTTGCAGTCCCACAGGGAGGGCTTGTGTTCAGACAGCTTGTGCTCACCTCAGAGACTTGATGCCAGCTCACGGTAGTGCAGCTTGCGATTTGGAAAGGGACAGACCAGGGAAATGGGAAGTAGGAAACTCCTTCCCTAGGCAGGAAGGGGTGAGTGAGGGCAGGAAGAGGCAGAGTTTTTGCTAAGAGCAGCTCAAGTATCTCCCAGCATGGGCAGAAAGAGCTTTTGATAACCTCAATATAAACTGCTTGGTGAGATTAAAACAACCCACTCACAGGGAGGATTAAGCCCAGGTCTGGAGCTGCTCCCTCCACGGACACACCACTCTGTGGATGAGTACCCTGGGCAGGTGCTGGGAGAGTGGTCCCCTCTGCCAGGGCCATTCCATGGGTGCAGAGAGGTTTAGGCTGGATATTAGGTAAAGGTTCTTCCCCCAGAGGGTGGCTGAGCACTGGAACAGGGTCCCCAGGGAACAGTCATGGCCCCAAGGCTGCCAGAGCTCAAGAAGCATTTGGACAATGATCTCAGGCACAGGGTGGATTTTGGGGTTCTTCTGTGCAGGGCCAGGAGCTGATCCGTGCAGGTCCCTTTCAGCTCAGGATATTCTGTGCTTCCATGATTTCAAACATAAATGCTGCTTGCAAAACCTCCGGAGTCACATTTGCAGTGAACAAAAACACCCACCCGCACACAACACAGTATTAAAAATCCTGCCTTTAATCTCAGGTTCCAGTAACAACCTTCTCCCCATCCAATTACTTGTCTTACAATTGACATCAAAATATTAAATTCCTAAGAACTAAAGCGCTTTGAAAGTATAACCTACTTTTAAAGCAGACAAGATTTATAGAGAAAGCATTTACTTTCTAGTCCTTGACGTTATCAAAGTAACTGATGCCGCATCAGCAGCTCCATAAATGAGGCCTCCAAAAACAGTGTCTGGTTGCCATTTGCTGGGCACTGTTTGCTGGCTGAGCTCTTCCAATGGCAGGCCGGCACAAGTCCAGACCTTTGCCCCAGAGTCATTGGTGTTGGGTTTGGCCAGGGTGTGATTTCAGCACAGGAACCCCGGAAAAGGCCGTTGCCATGGCAGGGAAAGGAAGTCAAACAGCCATCCGGGAAGTGCTCCATCCCTGCAAGTCTTCAAGGCCAGGGTGAAGCAAGCTGGTCTAGTGGAAGGTGTCCCTGCTCCTGGCAGGGGTGGAATGAGATGAGCTTTAAAGTCACTTCCAACTCAAACCATTCAGTGATTCCATGATCCTTCAGAAGCAGCCACAGCAAGACACAACTGAGCAAAGAACAATTTGATAAATGCTGCTATAGCAGGAGTCTTGACCCACAGATATCACCACAAAGTGACTATCCCAGAGGAGGACTTCCCTGTAGGGTCACGCCACTGCCCCACAGCCGTATCCAGCCCCTTCTGCCTCTCTGGTGGCACCAGAACTGGTCCTGGCTGAGCCCTTCTGGCTGTATGGCAACAGCCCTGTCATTGTCCCCTATGACTCTGAAGCCACGTGTGACCACGGTGTGCCCTTGGCACCCTTCTGCTGCCACACACAGCCTGGAGCAATCAGGTCTGTCCTGCACCCCTCTGACCATTGCTGAGTAGCAGAGGCAGCCGCTGGTACTGTGGGCTCACTGATGCCAGCCACAGCATCCACGAACAGCTCAAATGAAAACTGGGGTATCTTTGCACTGGAGCAAGCACCAGGCTTGTGGCAGCAGTGGCAGCAGTAGTAGTGGTGCCCCTGGTCCCCACCTCTGCCTGGCCCCAGCCCTCATCATAAATTGCTGCATTAACCTACACGGAGAGGCATTAACTTTCACTCCTGAAACAAGGTGCAATTAGTTGGGCATAAAAGAACACCAAGTGATGCTAATTACCCTCTAAAAGATGAATAGAATTAAGCCAGAAAAGAAGAAAATTACCTTTGTGGAAGATCTGCTGCAGAGTTGAACTGAACAAGGACGGTAGCTGGACTGGCAATGAAGAATTTGTCTTCTAACAGCAGTTCTCAAGCACCTTGACTATCGTCTTTTGTTTGCTCCTGGAAATCATCCAGAGTTTTAATTAGCCATTAACTATTCCCTACACATTCAGCAGTGTTCAAGAAGCCCATTGTACTGGTTTCACATTCCTCCTGCAGGCTCCTCAGGCTGTCTCATGGCACTTTGTTGATCAGTAATTGCTTCCGATAGCACATAATTAATCACCGACCAACTCTGCTCCTTGCAGCCTGCCCAAAGATCATGGAATCACAGGATGGTTTGCGTTGGAAGCACCTTCAAGCTCGTCCCATTCCAGCCCCTGCCATGAGAAGGGACACCGTCTGCTAGACCAGGTTGCTCCAAGCCCTGCCCATCTTGGCCTTGAGCACTTCCAGGGATAGGGCAGCTACAGCTTCTCTGAGCAGCCTGTGCCACTGCCTGTTCCAGAGATGGGCAGCAGCCTTCCTGGGAAGCCATGGTTCCTGGAGCTTTGCCGCCAAACCACCAAGATCTGGCCCCAGCCTGCTTTGCAGAAGGTCCTAGGTCCCCACCAGATGTGATGGTGACAGGACTCACAAAACGAACTGGGATCTGCCCCAGATTTACTCCCCTGCGGCTCTGAGGAAACCTGCTCATCAGGCAGCACTCCAGCTGCTACGCAGTCAAAGTGCTTTCTGACTCCAAATCCTTCCCTTGCACAGGTCTCTTCTCTGGCTGCTGCGCCCAAAGAAACCTGAAGCATCTCTGGAGGAGCTGGAACCCAAACAGGACAACTTTGGGGCTCTGTATGGCTAGCACATGCACAGGGATGTGCCACAAGCACCCACTGACAGCCCTCAGCACAAGTGATTTTCAAGGCAGATCAGCCATGGTGATTTGAAGCTCTTGCCCTTCAGATCTCAGTGCTGAGCTCAGGGCTGCACCCAGGACAGACCTGCCCAGCACAGCCCACTCAGGACTGGGCTTACCCATAAAAAGCTGGAGGTAACAGGGAGTTTTATCCGGTGCAAAGCCACATGCATCCGAAACCCCAAGGAGTTTCTGCCCAGGTAGGAAGCACACAGTACTGTGCAGCTCCTGGGAGTTTTAATAGTAATTAACAATCTGTTCTACTCAAGTCTTGGTAGTAAGGGGCTAGGGAAAGCTGTCTGCCAGGATCTGGAGCAAGAAGGCCACCTGATGTGGGCTGCAAATGCTCCTGAAATGAGAAAGATCCATCTCTCCCAGGGGCTGTTGCCTCAAGAGCCTCCTGCTCTCCCTACTGCTCTCTGAAGTTTATACATATAAAACCTTTTTGTTCCCATCAATGCTACTCCTGGATTTATGCTTATGGGAAAAAGCTCATGTGTGAGTGTGCTGTGGGAACTGAAGACTTTAAAAAACAATTTGAGAAGCAGTGTAGGGAATGTGCTCCCAAGAACTGCTGCCACTGCTCTCCCTGCTGTGCAGGACTTGCTGTACTTGCAGCACTGGCTGCTTGTTCCAGCCTGGTTCCAGCTCTCTTCATTTACAAGATGCATTATTTACCAGCCTGACATGCAGCTCATTTAAAAATCAGATTTATCAGCAAAATAGTAGTGTTTGCTATGGTGGCTTCCAGCAAGAGTGTTTCGCTGGGCTTGTGTTGACTCGGCAGTTTTCTGCCCAGTTCATCACCAAAGAGCACTAACACAGAGCCCTCAGCCCCTTCCCAGCCTGGGGACTCTGCTGACAGCACACCTGGGATATGGACCACCTTGGACTTTGGACTTCCACAGACAAACCAAGCAGGGGAGAAGGCCCACGCCAAGGGAATGACCTTCATGGAAGCACAGTGAACTCGGTGCTGCAAAGAGCCTGGATCCACAACCGGATCCTGTTTGGGCAGCTGGATGCTGAACTCAAGGGGCCATCAGTCTGTCCTGCTCCACAGCACGCACAAAGCGGGGTTAACACAGTTTGTGACATGTGCCAGTGGTGGCAGCAGGTCCCAGGATGCAGCACCGGCACCAGGGGTGCCATCCCTGTGCCCACCTCTGGCAGATCCTTGTGTGGCCTGGGAGAAAGGCTAAAGGAACAGCTGAGCATTGGCCGCACTCTTATGTGGCAAGGGAGGGTATAAACGTGTATGGGAAGATCCAGACACTTCCTGTAAAGCTGCATCCCAGAATGCACCACCTGCCCTGTGCCTCATGGATCTCCGAGCTGCCACTTCCCACACCTGGGAGTGGGGTCTGCCCTGCTCCTCTTGTTCTGCAGCAGTCCAGCAGTGCCTGGTCTGTTGTACAGAGCTTTGGGGGTAGGAACAGCTCACTATAGCTGAACCACGCTGCAGGAACCGTTCTGGTGCCAAGGAATTTTTAGCACATCATGGGAAGTGTCAGTCACTTTGCAAAGGTGGGACTGTTCATGGAGCGAAGTGTAACTGGAACTCCTCGGCGGCTCAAGATCCACCCTGGAAAGGGGATACTAGTGCTCAGAGGAGCAGTGTCCTTCCCCTGTGTGCTCCCTTCCCAGCCAGCACCCTCTACCCTTTTCCTCCACCTCCAGTTCCTGGGACCAGTTACCCCAATGGGCCATTAGCCAGTGCCAGTTTTGGGTGGGAACAAACCAAGGCCCTCCGAGAGCAGCAGCAGAGCCACGGGCACAGGAGCCAGAGCCAGGGCCAGGGCCAGTCATGTCTGGGTCACCCATGGCCAAGGGGCCCATGGCCACCCTGTCACACCTATGTCTTCACTTCGCAACACGTGTGCGGACACTTGCTGCTCTGAGCACCACAGCCCCTCCTCTGCAGCCAGGAGTGGGAACATGCTGTGAACACACATAAATATTTAATATTCAGAGAGAGAGTTTTTGCCATGACCCAGATTTCTTTCCCCCTGATGCCCCACTAGGACCCAAGGGTATTGAATGGAATGAGAGCTCGGACGTGGACATGCACGGCTCACCTGTGTCCACAGCAGCCCCCAGCCCAAATCAGCCAGGATGGCACATTTTCCCTGCCCACTGTCCCATCCTCATAGGGCTTGTCTGAGCCAAGGTGGACACATGCCTGCAGGTGCCACACTACCCGCCTGCAATGGGGACAAGCACAAAGTGGGAAGGTGGATGCCCTGCTCCCTTTGAGGCACAGGAGGAGAAGCTGGGATGCTCTAAGCAGGGTCAGCCCCTTTCCTGCAGCAGGCTTCTCCTCTAGGACAGGTGCCCACCAAGAGTTTCCCAGCCTCAGACCCACCTTGCTGCAGCATTTATTGGTTCTTTTCCCCACCTGCTCAGGCCAGGGGCAGGTTGACCTCTCTGGGAGCACCTGCTGGCATCGGCAGGGCCGAGTGCTCCTCCCCAGCTCCTGCTCCAGCTCACAGCGGAGTCACGTCCTCCAAAGGCAGCGCTGCCTTGTCAATAATAAAAGGCAATTTCCCCAGACAGAGCCAGGAGATTACTCAGCCCTTCGTATGCCTCATCTGCATCTCACAGGATGGGAAGGACTTTAAGAAGATGCAATTTGACAGTAACACAAAACAATAACAGTATTAAGGGAAAAATAATGGCAAAGGCAGCCGTCAAAAACCTCGTGTTCCTTAACCGGGAGCAAGACGTCAGAACAGTCAGACCCCAGCAGAGGCTGAAAGGGAGGGCACAACTGCAGCAGAGAGCCAGGTACCACTGCCCATGGGGCATGTTGTCCACCGTGGGATCTCAGCTTTGGGATGTGGACACAGGAAGGATGAGAGGACCCTGGTGTCACCTCAGCCAGCTCAGCAACTTGCCAGCTCCACGGCCGCAGAGCCCAGGGGAGGGAAAGGCACCACTGTGCATGAGGCAAGTAACGTTCCACATCCATCAGGGCAGGACCTGGTGCCATGAGCCCACAGCAGGCACAGGGCATGGGGGGAGCCAGGCACCAGGGTCACATGTGGCATGGCTGCTGCAGAGCTGGCTGCAGAAGGGGATGGAGCCAGGCCAGATGCTGCTGCTTCAGTCTCTATGAAAACAAGCCAGAGGATGTCTGATGGTGTTATAGAGATGAAAGATATCCAGAGGAGCTGGGCTCCATGAGGTTGTGCCAGCTCAACAGCCAGGGGTCTGCAGCCCAGGAGCTCACAGCAAGGATTCAGGCACCTGCTGCCAAGAGGGGACAGCCATCCCCTTGGGGACAGCTCTGGTGACACCGGGAGAAGAGGGAACACGTTTTAGCTGGCAGCACTGGCAGCCCTTGGACCTCAGCACAGTCGTGAGAGCTGAGCAGGGTGCAGCAACTAGGGCTGGTAGGCAGTCTCCAGAGCCCCCTTCTCCCCCAAATGCAGGAGCGGGGAGACATGTCACTGCTGATACTGCAGTACAGCAGGGCTCAAGCTGCTGAGAGACCTGCCCGGATGAGGCTGGCTTGATCTTCCTGTAACAAGGGCACTGGATTTACGGTGTCTATATATCCTTCACATGTAATTTGAGCCCCTTGCTCAGTAATTCGGTTTTGCCCACCAAAATTCAAATCCCGTCAATGGAGCTGCCATGGAGAGACCTGCCCAGCACAGCCAAAGCTCACAGGTCCTCCCCAGAGAGGAGCCAAGTGGCACCTCTCCAGTCCGTGGGAATGCTGGTGTCAAGCATGTAGAGCATGGCATGGCCCAGGCAGGATCTCATTAAGAGTCTGTTATGCCTCAATACTTAAAATTAAAAAATGAGGGTGTGAAAGAAAGAGGTCCCAGTGAGTGAGGATCCGATCCCCTTTTGAATATGGGCTGTGTGTCATGAACCACATGAATACATGAATACAAGAACCAGAACTATGACTCTAAGCATGGTTGAGAGGACCTGCCTGGGACAGAGGCAGCGCTGCTGGAGTGTTTCAATGCGCTATTGGGCTCTGCTGAATGAGGGATTCCCGTTAACCAGAAATGCTTCCATCCCTCATACAGACCTTCTCCTCCAGAGAGGGTGTCCCTGACTCTCGCTGAGGACCTCGGGGATCCCTCAGCATTGGAATGAGGGTCTGACTGACAGCAGGGAGGGTACTGCAGGCAGACGCTTGGTGTGAGGATCTGGGGGCACCCTGCATGAAGCCTGTAATCCCCATCACGAAGCCACATAGGAACAACACATCCTGCTGTCTGTCTGAGGTTCCCCCCTCCACGTGGAGCAAGCAATTGTGCAAACCCCCTGTCCCCTCTGGAGCCAGGCCCCTGCAGAGCTTGACACTCATCTCTCCCAGGCTGGATGCTCCTGCTTCCTCCAGGCGCTTGGTTTGGCATAAGTCACTGCAGGGTCACGACACCCATTATACAACCCACTCATGAACATTGCAGCAGCTTTGGGCAGCCCGACTGGCCCAGGCAGGTGCTGCATTGGGAAGCAGCAGAGGGAAAACCTCTCCAGAAAGTCACTGGCACAGCCCCAGCCCAGCACCACCAAGAAGCTGCAGACCTCTGCAGCTGTGGGCAGTGCCAACACAGGGAGGAAAAACACCAGATGCAAGAGTAACATCCCACTTGGAAGGACACCGGAGCCCCTCACTGCCAGAAGCAGTGTCCCGAGGTTTTACAGCCTGGACATGGACACCAGAGCTCTGGAAGCAGAGGCTTAGCCAAAACTTCTCTGGATCTGGCCATGTTGGAGCACCTGAGGGAGAGAGGATACCTCCTGTGTTGTCCAGGCTCCTAGAGCTGCTGCCAGTCAATAAAAACCAGTGAAGGGTTTCATAATGTGCATGCCTGGACAGACAAACAAACAGGACTTAATGAAACTTTTATTTTAAAAATATGGTTTTTAATTTAAATGCAAATTGAGTGCTGCATTAGCTGTAGGTCACTTGCACTGACACACTGCTTAATTAGCAGGGATGAGGCTCAGGAAGTAACAGCACAAATGGTTGGCCCTTTCCTGGGCATTTATTTTAATTAAAAATTTCAGGACAGGATCGGTCCTGCTCTACAGAACAGCTCCTAACCCAGTTCAGCCAGACCTTTCCCAAGCCATGCATACTGCCAGGGATACTCTCAGCAGGCTGTTAGCTATTAATGGAGCAGGGCACATTTATTTCTGCATCTCAAAATCCCCTTTGGCAAATCACAAATCACAGCACTCTGCTCAATAGATGCTCCTGCAACATCCAGCGTCAGGCAAATGCTGTCGGTGATAAATCTGTGCAAGGACGGCAGAGATGTTTCCAACTGCTGGGGTGAATTACATGGGTAAGTCTTCAGAAGACATATTAAACCTAATGTGAAATCAAACCTTCCAAGTGATGGGCAGAGCAGTTATCCTGGGTTACATGCAAGTTATGCTCAAGAGGATCTTGTTCAGAGAAGATCTGCCTTTGCCAAGAGAGATGAGCTGGAATGAGAGCCCTGATCCAAGAGAGAGGAGCTGGAGTCCAGAGCCCTGATTTAAGAGAGATGAGAGCTCTGACCTCTGATCAGGGCTCCTGGAATGGAGCTTTAACCCTTCCCTCAGCCCACCTCTGTCTTGTGTGAGAGAAATCCTGACTTGAAACATCACCAGGAGAGGGAGGGGGCAAAGCAGGAGTGACCCTGCGGCTGTGCCTGTCAATAACCACTCAGGGTTCAATCAGTGCCATGTCCCTCACAGAGTAGATCAAGGGTAACTCATTGGGAGAAAATGAGATGAACAGTGGCCTTAATAGCGCTCCATTGCCCTCCAAATAGCAACCTCAGCCGGGGCTGCCTCTGGGCACAGCAGGAAAAGGCCCTTGGATTAAAGGACACACTCTGAGGTTGCCCCTTCTCTGCTGTGCTGTGTTTCAGCCCATTTCCATCCTGGTCAGCTCGGAGCAGATCCAGAACCAGCCGAGCCAGATACGGAAAGAAGCACGGGGTGGGAGCTCAGGGCCTGGTGTGTGCCAGGTCTCCGCGGGGCACTTCCTCCCTCGGTGTCCATAACCTGGAGGGCACAAGCTCACCCATCCTCCTGAAAGGTGTTGGAAATCTCATCTCCAACGCACAACGGGAGATAACCACCCCTTTTCTCACTTGGGGAAGCCCAGGTGAACATTCACGGCACGTTCACATGCTCATCACCGCCTGCAATGGCAGGCATCCCTGTGGGATCCCTGCCATCATCTGCTCCATGTTGTTGGGACTCGGTGCTCCTACACCATCAATGTCTGGCTGGAGGCAGCTGCTGCTCTCTGGGTTGGTGACCCCCACTGCTGGCATTCCAACTGAGCCACTTCAGGGCCAAAGCCATAAAAATTAGGATTTGTAGTTTATTTGTCCCCTGTACTCCTGTCTGCCTATGAATATGTGGGCTCATTCTGAAAAAGGACCCTGTGTATCTTCCAGCTTCCTACGTGTAGGGAACAGCAGTCTGGAGGTCAGGGAGCTCCCAATGCAGGTGACAGCCATGGCTGCCTTGGGGTTGGAGTCCAAAGCCCCCGAGGCTGGGGGTCCCATGGCCCCAAGGACTGCCTTCTCCTTCCAACTCAGCTATTTACTTATTCCCTTGCTAAGCCCAGACCTGAGGGACCTGGGGCTCAATTTAGCAGAAGGTGAAGCTGTCAACCCACAAATGAGGGGGTAACTTTTCCAAGTAGGAGTCTGGAGGGACCCCAGGGACACATGGGGCTGCTCCCAGAGGGGGCTTCACCCAGCACACCCTGCCCCTGCTCACCTCCCCATGTCACACACCCCTGCCCACCATGCTGTGCTCATCAGCTCCATCACTCCGCAGTGCCCAGGCTCATGCTCATGGCACCAACCATCACACACGAACCTGGAGACTCATCCAAAGGGGCCACAAACTCCTGCAGGAGGGAAGGAGGGGAGGAGAACCTGGCAGGCAGAAGGGAAGGTGCTTTAATGAAGCATCCAGTATTACACCACTGAAGGATTAAAGCGAGGAAGGACTAGGATCCTCCACAAAAACCCAGTCATTAGTGAAGCCTGAGGGTAAATGCAATTGTTTTCTGGTTTTTTCCTGTCTTTGATGACCCAGTTTTTAACTCACATCAGCACCAGGCTTGTGTTAATTTTTAAATATGCTTGGGTAACTGAGAACATTAACTATTCATGATCTTATCTGCAATAGCTGTTGGCTCTGACACTGTGCCAGGGAGAGCTGAACTTGCCAGGGAAGTAGCTGGTTTTTCCTGAGCATCTTGTTGAAATGATCACAGGAGTGGGGTTCCAGAACACTCCTGGATAGATCCAGGCTTGTGGGGCAGGTTAGGATCATTGAGGCCATTCTCCTGTAATTGAGGTGGCTTGAAAATACTTAAGAGCACACAAAAAGCTGGGATCTAGGGAATGCTGTGAACACTCAGTATGCTTCAGCTCCAGGGAAACCCCAATATGGTTTATAAGTAGGGGATCCTCCTGAGGTGGCAGATGACTTTGCTGTCCCCTGCCCAGCCAGGTACTGTCCTACTCCAGGCAGAGGCTGGAGGAATCCCTGGTTACCAGGAATGTGAGTGTTAAATCACAGAATCATGGAATGGTTTAGCTTGGAAGGGGCCTAAAAGCTCATCTCATTCCACCCCGTGCCCAAGGGCAGGGACACCTTCCAGTAGATCAGGTTGCTCCAAGCCCTGTCCAACATGGCCTTGGGACGCTTCCAGGGACAGGACAGCTACAGCTGCTCTGGAAAATCTGCACCAGGGCCTCGCCACCCTTACAGGGAAGAATTTCTTCCTAATACCTAATCTAAGCCTTCCCTCATCAGTTTAAGGCCTTTCCCCCTTGTCCTGTCACTACATGCCCTTGTACAAAGTCTCTCTCCAGCAAAAACATGGAAGTCAGTGTGTCTAGGGTGGGGGAAACAAGGAACACATAGCTCTTGGGACCCTTTGCCCTGGGCGTAAACAGCTCTGTGGGCAAGAGCAGGGGATGAAGCAGCTGCAGGAGCTTAAGTTAACCTGGGAAAAGCTACACAGTGCTGAGATTTGGGAACAGGTACAAGAGTTAAGAACACAGGACAGAGCACAGGAGAACAAAGGTGATTAATTATCAGAACATCAACCAGCAGAAGAATGCAGTGAGAGAAAGAGAGCGAGTTATTCAAAGGAATAAAAAGTTCATGCTGGTTTTCAGGAGGGATTGGGCTAGCAGCACCTCCTGCAGCTGGTACGTGGGAGATGCTCCCACCACCTTGCGCTGACAGTTCACTGCTGGAAAGAAAATCTCCTTTTTAGAGGATCCAAAGTGCAGGAGGACAGCACTGGAAAAGCAGGAGAAAAGCGTGGGGAGCATAGTGATCTGCAAGGCTCCTGGCCCAGAGTCAACACCACCACAGAAAAACCAGCCTTCCCCCATTTTCCAAAAAGGGTCCAGGTACTTCCTGCAGGAAAACTGAAATGAGAATCACAGAATCAGAGAATGGTTGAGATGGAATCACCCTCTGGAGGTCACCTTGTCCAAATCTCAGAGTCCCAGGACCATGTCCAGTGGGCAAAGTTTACCCTATTTTTTCCCCCCTATGAAAATTAAATATCATAGGACAAAATATAATTATTCAATTTGCAAACTAACAGAGTTACACTGAATCCTCAATGTATACAGCATTTTATTGACTGGACATATGTTACAACAGACAAACATATATTACATAGGCTATACAAAATATACATTCTGATGTGAAAAAAATATAAATAGACACTAGGAAATAGCAAGAGGGAACAGAAGCAGCTTTGCTCTTGCTGCCTTCTGAACCCTCAGTTCCTGTAACCGGTAGTGCTTTGGCATTGATTGAGGAGATTTCTTGTTTTTATCGAAACAAGAAAGGCCACTCTGTCCCCTCTGCAAAGGGGAAAGAAGACCCGCATGGTTTTTTCCTCCAAGTCTACCAAAGAAGTTTTTCCACAGTGCAGCAAATTGTCACCTACTTACAAGCATCAGCTATTTACGACCAGCTTACAGACTTTAAATGCTCATGGAAGGATGTAAATGGGTTAATTCAGGATGGCAGCTTTTATAGGCCACTCTCTCACAGAAAGCGGAGCAGCTTTAGCTGCACTCTCTGACAGCCAGCACAGTCCTGGTGCAGATAGCAGTGATTTTGAAGCCCTGGTCCAGCCCAAGCAGGTCTCACCTACCTAACAGGAATTCCCTTGCTCCAGGGAGCTGTACCGAAAGTACTCCCAGGGTCTGGACTGCCAGCTGCACTGTGACAGATCTGTGCAAGCTCAGCTCCTCCAAAGAGAGAGGGGAATGAGAAAAAGGAACAAGCATTTGCCAAATGGTGATGAGAGACAGAGCAGCAGCAGCAGAGATGCTGTTTTCCCACTCCTGGGAATCGCACATGCCAGCAGCGCCCTGTCCCAGTAGCCTGAACGACTGGCTGAGAGAGCAGCCCAAAAAGATAAGGCTTTGCTGCTGCTGTAGTTTCATTACATGACCTTTCTCATCTGGATTTAAACTGACAGTGCGAGGTCCCTGCAGCAGGGATCACTTTGGATTCAGAATGAGCACTGTGCCTTAAATGCTGTCTGGGAAGGAAAAGCCTGAAGGAAATAAAAACAGAAAGAAATGAACTTAAGATCCTTTTTTTTTTTTTTAATTGTATTAAAACATTTCACCTGTCAGAATCCAAAAATTTACACACCGGTGTTTCTCTCTATTTTACCCATAGGTCAAGGACAATTGGATCCCCTTCCCACTAAAGCTGCTGGCTACCAAAGCAGCCACGCTGGCTTTGAGAGCATGGGAAGAGCCCTTGAAAATATTTGCTCATTTGCAAAGATTTGACTATTATTCCCGTCCAAAGAGCCGTGCGAAAAGCATCATTATGCCCAGTGTTTCCCCACTCATTTACTCAAATACTTCACCACAGTCTCTAAACTCAGCTGTGATGCTGCACAACTACACCTGACACTTGAGTCACAAACCCTTCAGGCCAGGAATGGATCAATGGGAATTCTCACACACCTGCAACTGAGCTGGGCCAAAAAGGCGTTTCTGTCTTTATAAAAATACCACACAGATGGTTTTATTTGGGTACAAATCCTACAGCTCCAAAGCAGGCAGCAGCGACCAAGAAGGAAGCACCTCACTGTGAAGGCGTGACCACAGAGCACAATGTACCCGCTGAAAACCCATCCCTGAGGAGTATTTAAACACCTTCTACGAAAAGGGGCATTTTCCCAAAAGGAAGAACTTTTCAGGGAATCTTTATAATGTCATTGTTCTTCCTCATTTTGTCAGGCACATCTCACTGGAATTATCGACTCTGAGCTTTCCTCTGTCTCTCAGCAAGATTTTTCAGTAGCGAGGAGTTCCCTGCATTGTATCATTTCTCACCTGTCAAATATTTAAACATTTCGGCCACACTAGGATTTACAGGAACTATTAGTTCAACAATTTAGCCTGATATTTTACAACAGAAAAGAACCAGTGTTTTAAACTCCATATGCCTTTGGCTATGCAGAAGAAATAAGTATTTATCAAGTGCTCTCCCAATTTACCTCATGCTTTTCATCACCACATTCTTTTTAAAAAAGTTCACTTAACTGTCTGCTAGGAAAAATATGGAGACCCTCTCAACATACACAATATGAAGGGTTTTTTAAAAGATAAAATCTTAGATAAACCTTGAAATTCTGATAATATCATGAAATGGATCAGCTTGCAGCCAGGTCAGCCAGGCACACAGTTGTAGGCAACAATGAAATTCATCAATATCACAGTTCTACCACATATCTATAAGTAAATGCACTTCTTTTCAAAACAAAGACGGCTCTATTCCCTCACAAACAAGCTTTCGGTCCCCCAAGCTCCCCACATGGCTTGATACGCAGCTGTCAAGACTAACAGTATGATACATACTTTGGCATAATAAAAAATAATTTACATTGCAGCCAACACGTTTATATGCTTAGTGTATACAAAATATTTATAAATGTGAGTTTATTTACAACTAGAGTCCATTATTCATAGAAGAAAACAAGCCCCAAACTTATACTGGTAACAGACACCTGCCAACAGTCTAAGGAAGGAAAAGCTGGCCAAGAGTTTTATGCTTACAGTTCCTGGGGAATTCCATGAGGAGGCCCTAATGGTTTGTTTCCAAGCAGACAAAGCACTGTGAAATAGCTACACACATTCTTGAGAGCTTTCCAAAGCATGCAGGACCACAAAGGCTGCTTCCAGCATCACACAATCCATGCTTTAATGCTGTTTTTGTAGATGGCACTAATCATCCACACGTTCTCTGGTGCACATTCCCATTTTCCAATGGAGAAATCGCAGAAAAAAGGGCATGTGCCACCTCCTCCAAGAGAGTCTGACTGTTTAGTAACTGCAGACACAGACACAAGCATCTTTGGCCTTAGGGTTAGTCCTGAGGTAGTAAATACAGTCAGTCAATCTGGATTTGCTTTCAAAGCTTTGTGAGTGTTTTATGTGGTTTCACTGTGGTCATGAATGTTCCGTGTCCTGTTAAAATCAAAATTCTGCTCCCGTAGCCTGTGGCACGGTCTGGGTGATGCCTGGTCCCGGTCGCTGTTGGCGATACCATCACTCCGGAGCGGCTGCGGGGCCTCATGGGCCAACGGATAGTGCAGGAATTGCGGGTGAGAGCAAGCCAGTTCTTTGCTGCCTCCCCACAGAGGAACCTGGAAGGGCTCTGAGGGATAAAAATTAGAAGATGAACAGGAGAAAGTTCATAGAATCAAGGAATATCCTAAGTTGGAAGGGACCCTCAAGGATCATCAAGTCCAACTCCTGGCCCTGCATAGACACTCCAACAGATTCCACCCTGTGCCTCAGAGCATTGTCCAAACACCCTTTGAGCTCTGGCAGCCTTGGGGCCATGACCATTCCCTGAGGAGCCTGTTCAGTGCCTGACCACCCTCTGGAGGAAAAACCTTTTCCTGATACCAAATCCAAACCTCCCCTGACACAGCTCCAGCTGTTCCCTCGGGTACCGTCACTGGTCAGAGAGCAGCGATCAGTCACACTCAGATTTTAGATAGATTTGAGCTCTTTGACTCGGCAATAACAATCGTTCTGAGCTGATCTTCTCTGGTTTTGAGAGTATATTTTACTGGATGCTCTCCTTTTCCAGCAATCCCTTACAGTAACCAGAAACACACAGAGCTTCAGTGTGAATTTTTAAAAAGGTGATCTGGAAGGAAGTCAACAGAAAAACAACCAATTTAGGGAGCTCTTTGAACTTCAGGCCAGCTCAAACAGAAAGGCTATTTGAATTTCTTACGTGAAACTCCAACTTTTGGTTAACAGATGCCCTTGAAGTATAAGCAAAGGCTCACATTCCACAAACTGAAACCTGCAAATTAAGAAATTCCATCTTTTTAACACCATCCTCTTCAATCTCAGGGACTGGATGCAAGCTGCTGTTTGCTGATGCAACGTGGATATTTGGAGAACAAATGGTTAATAAACATGAGTTACTCCACAAACTACTGGCACTTGAAGGACTAGCTGTGTGTCAATAGTGAAGGGCACCACAATGAAAGCTGAAGTTATAAGGGAATACAAAGCAACAAAAGGAAAAGTGGACACTCACCAATAATCTGCTGGGAAATTTTCTTATCACTTTTTTTGTCGTGGTTGGTAAGGAAGACAGGCATGTCTCTGTCTGCTAAGAGATTATCCAGAGCACTGGTTTCATTCTGGGTGTGTGCTGTGTACGTTTCCTTGGGCATCTGCACCATGAGATTCGGGAGTGTTTGATCCAGGGAGTCCTCCTCGGTGATGAAGGCATAGGGACAGTACTCTCGGGTCCGGGAGTAGATGTTGGCATTGTCATAACAATCTGAGCAGATCACTAATGGTGCTGCACCACCTGATGAACACAATAGAAAAATAAAATACTCTCAAAAAGGATGAGGATGCCAGATTTCCATAGGCTTTATGTCCTTGTATGATCATTTATTACAGCAGCACAAATTGAAGGGCCTTTTTACCGTTAAGGGAGTAACAGAGTACTTGTCTTGAGAGGTCACATGAGAAACCCCCCAGATTCCCCCCACCCAAATTCTCCCCAGCAGTGCCCTTCTGAAGCTGACCATGGACATGATCCCCTATTTCACGGGCAAAAGAGTTCTATGCAGGTCCAGCCAGCTTGGGCACCAGGCTGAAATAGCCTTGGGATTAAACCAGGATACCTGCCCACATCCATCTTGGACCTGACTTGGCCCTGCATGCCCACACACATCAGAGCTGATGACAAACTGGTCACTGAGAAGAGCTGCTTCTCAACTCCTTCCTGACATAGACTTTAGTGCAGTGGGACTGGACTGGATGGGTCACGGACAGGTGTGAAAAACTTATACTGAGGATCAATTTTCAAGCCAGGTTATAATATAATGAGTGATGAGTCCTCAGCATTTCGGCGGCAAAGAAAGCATCTCTGTAAGCTCAGTGTCATGAACATCCAGAAAATTGTCCAAACAAAGTAGGAAAATAGTGCAGACCCCTAAGTCATGATTGTAACAGGCCAACTAGACGTCTGGCAGAGAGAGGACTTTTATACCAAGGATAGGAGGCACAGCTAGTCATCTTCCAAGCAAAATCTCTTTCCACCTCTTCTGCCTGGGCTCTTGAGATGCCAAAGGAAAGAAACAGGATAAAGATCTACCTTGACACTTAAGCTGTGAGGATGAGACTGCATTGGCATCCTGCTGAGGCACTGGTAACACACCTGAGGGCTTTGCTTACCATCTGTGCCTTTGTGCACGTAGTTGCCAGCTGGAGGCATCAGCTGCTGATGGCTCCCTGCCTCCAAGTTACTGTAGCCTTCCTGAGGATCAGACAGTGTTCCTTGGGAGGACAGGTAGCTGGGAATGTCAGCAGGTAGGTTCATCTCCTCTGCAAGGCAGAATTAACACTGGCAACACTAAACAGTGTGAAGATTTCAAGGTTATTACCAGCACTATTCCCCACATTAACAAGAACATCCAGAATTTCAATTCACATGTAGGTATCTTTTTTCTGCCTCAGTAATTACAAATCCAGATGGCCAGTTCAAAGCTGACAGGGCCAGAAAGAAAATTTACACCTATTATTCCAGGCCCTGAAAATATTTCTAAGTTTATTCAAATATTTACTTCCGAACTTTACTGTTTTCCCTCAATGTAGCACAAATTAGTGTATAAGGAATAGAATTAGCACACTTCTGGTATTTAAAAGAACCTCTAAAATGGAGGAATTTGAGTGAATCCCTCAAGGGATTTTGGAAGGAAATCTTCAGTTCTTTAATCTTATCCATTTGTAATGAACCCAGAAATTTCAAGTGTTTTGAAATAAAAACAGGACCAGAGACTGTTGATTTTACACTTAACCTGTGTTAGTGATGCTGTAATCTTCATTCTTCCTCCTCATGTGGTAGATGACGATAACCCACACCAAGGACGTTCCCACCACACAACACACGACAACGATTATCACAATCCCTACTGTTGTCCAGCCGTCCTCCTCATGCACAATGGCACTCTGGGAAGAATCACAGTTGGGGGAAGCCAGGACATTTAGGTAAATATGGCCACGCTCAGTGCCCAGCGTGTTGGACATGATGCAAGTGTACTTCCCAGCATCCTCCAGTCCGGCATCCACTATGATGAGGAGCTGATTTGCTGCAGCGAAGAAATGCCGCTCGGTGACTGCCAAGGGACCATCATCCTTGGTCCAGTTGAGGCGAGGGGCAGGACTGCCACCAGCTATGCACTGCAGGACAGCAGTTTCACCTCGGCTCACTGTCCTATCCTCCAGGGGCCTCATGAAGGAAGGAGTTTCTGGGACAAAAAGTGAAATTGTAAGATAACTTAAAAGAATCATGGAATCCTATAATCGTTTGGGTTGGAAGGGACCTTTAAGATCATCCTGTCCCATCCCCTGCCATAGACAGGGACACCTTCCACTAGACCAGGTTGCTCCAAGCCCCATCCAAGTGCCTCAAGCACTTCCAGGGATGGGACAGCCGCAGTTGCTTTGGGAAATCTTGTGCCAGTCCAATTCTAAATTTGGCCATAATCTTAAAAGTCAGTGTCTTCAAAAAATGCTGCACTCTGGAAGGAACTAACCTTCCATTATCACTCAGAGTAGTTCACAGGATGGGTCAGCTTGGAAGGGACCATAGTGGGTCATCTGGTTCCAGCTCCCTGCTCAAGCAGGGTCATTCCAAAGCACATGGGAGAGGACTGCATCCAGACAGTTCTGGAACATCTCCAGTGAGGGAGACTCCACACTCTCCTCTCTGGGCAGCCTGTTCCCACAGAGTAAAGAAGTTCTTCCCCACATTCGTGTAGAACTTGCTGTGCATCAGTTTCTGCCCATGGCCTCTTGTCCCATTGCTGAGCACCACCAAGCACAGCCAGGTCCATCCTCTGACCCCTCCCTGCGGACACGGACAGACATTGATAAGGGCCCCTCTCAGTTATCTTTTCTCGAGGTTGAACAGCCCCCGTTCCCTCAGCTTTTCATAGAATCATGAAATCATTTAGGTTGGAAAAGGTCTCTAAGATTATCAAGTCCAACCATTCACCATTTCCTTGTAAGAGTGATGCTCCAGTTCCTTCATCATCTCCATAGCCTCTGCTGGACTTGCTCCAGGAACTCTGCACCCCTCTTGTCCTGAGGAGCCCAGAACTGGACACAGCACTCCAGATGTGCCTCACTAGGGCTGAGCAGAGGGGCAGGATCCCCTCCCTGACCTGCTGGCAATGCTCTTCCTCATGCATCCCAAGATCCCACTGGTCTTCTTGGTGGCAAGTTTGTTACCTGTGACAAAATTTGCTCTAAGGCAACACAAATTACTTGCCTAATCTACGCTGCTGGACTGAGATATGCCACTCAGCTCCCTGCAAAAATCACACTAACTCCAACTCCACCAGGCAGCTCTGCAACTCAGCTTCTAAAGCTTCACTGTGTAAACATGACACCAAGTGCTGCTCTTTGTATTTTAACTTTATTCTCCACGATTTCAACTTGCTACTTACAGCTAAGCTACACTTCCCCTGCAGATGTGCAGGGATCCATCTGCCAGCACAGGCCAGTCACACTTACCCAGCACAGTCAGGGTAGCATTGGCCGAGAGTCCCCCTGCGATGTTCTGGGCCATGCAGCTGTAGATCCCCATGTCTTCCATCTTCACGTTTGCAATGAAGAACACATCGTCCTCCGGCATGACGTGCATCCTCCTCTCTCTTGCAGCAGGGAAGTCTGTGCCACCATCTTTTTGCCAGGAGATCTGTGGGGGCGGATGGCCCTCGGCAGCACACTCCAGCCGGGCCATCGCCCCGGTGCGGATAGTGAGATCCATGGGGGTTTTCAGGAAAGAAGGGAGCTCTGGATCAAAGGGGACATCGATTCAGCATTTTCAGTATCAGGTAAAATTCTGCAAAAGCTCCACAGCAGAGAGAAAATTTGAAAACATCTGAAACACTCTGTAAGAGAGAGGGGCAGATTCTTCTGAACAACTGCATCATTTTTCAGTGGTTATTTCTAAGAGCCTTTCTTCCAAAATTTAAATACAGTATGTACAGTGTTCATAGAATCACGGAATGCTTTGGGTTAGAAGGGACCCTAAAGACAATACATGCCCATGGGCAAGGACACCTTCCACTACCCCAGGTTGCTCCAAGCCCTGTCCAACCTGGCCTTGAACACTTCCAGGGATGGGGCAGCCACAGCTGCTCTGGGCAACCTGTGCCAGGGCCTCGCCACTCTCACAGGGAGAAATTTCTTCCTAATATCCAATTTAAAGCTACTCTATTTCAGTTTAAAGCCATTAAGTTCCTCTAAGATGATGTGAAGAAGACGATTTCTCATGCGAAGAATCCAGGGAAAAGTCTTCGCCACATTTTTCTTTCCTGCAAACAGGGAAGGTAAGCTTCCATCTCATCAGCTCTGCTCTGATGTACTGTGGGGATGAATGGTCTGCTGACTGATGTGAACATTGTCTTCTTACCTCCCCTTCCCTCAAAATAAATGGAATCATGATGGCTAAAAATAAAAGACTTCACTTTTGACTTTTCAGAGTTTTTACCACTTCTTTTCAGATGAGTCTTCCCCAGTTTTACAAACATGTGGGAAAGGTGCTGAGTTCTGAGGAGACAGTAGAGGGAGCTTTTAGTTTGAAGAATTCCACCTCCAATTATCTAGATGAACAACTAATTGTGATCTAATAAAGCATGGGAGATAACTGCCACTTTCAAAAAGTGAACAGAGGCTTTTCATCCACAAAAAACAAACCAACAAAAAAATCACTTCTTTCCAGCTTTATAAAATGATGTGTGATACTTCTAAATCCCGCTGAAATCTGCAAGACTATTTTGGGCCAGCTTTAGTGAAAAATAGACTTGTAGCTAACTTAAATGAAGTTTTAGGTCCAGAGAGTTTCTCCTTTTTTACCGTTATCACTTACCATTGACAGTCAGCTTGGCTTTGTTGGAATAATTCGAGCCAAAGTGATTGGTGACAATGCACTGGTATTTCCCTTCATCAGTGAAATTCACATTGAAAAGGTGCAGGACAGTGGTGTATTCCAGCACTTCCCCACTTTGCTGCTGGTACCTGGCAAAATTCTCAACCTCTGCATCGTAGAGGACCTCGCTGTCTTTACGCCAGGCCGTGGCCATGGGTGAATCACTGCTGCTCACAGCAGTGCACATCAGGGTCACATTTGTGCCTCGCAGGGCTACTGTGGTCTCTGGGTGGACTCTGATTTGCGGTTTGGGAAAATTATCTGAAAAGAAAAGCACCAAGATTAGCTACTTTCCTCTTAAACTTGAATTAATATTGCAAGAAAACTCACTCAAAAGACAATGCAAGCAAACCCAAAACTCTGGGAACAGATGTCATGCTTGAGGTGCACAAATTCAGCTGTTTTGAGCTGGAAATCAAGCTGTGAAGGAGGCAGAAGAATCAGCATTGAAAACAATCAGTGTGGAAGTGTGGTGCTGAGCAGCCCTGCCTTTTGTCCAATTGTCTGAAACTTGCTATATTTAGGTCACACTCAAAAGTCCTGCTCAGCTGAGGAGCCAGGCCATTTTATGAAGGACTGAAACTTCCTTTCAGATAATTTAAATATCCTGAAGAGCCTTGAAGTTCTACAAGTACAATGCACAACAAGCTGGCAGTTCACTGTCTCATCCCACTCGATGAAAGTGACTTCCATGTCCATTATTTCAGCAAAGACACTCTCATAGACACACACAGAGCTCTGTCAGACGCCACCGTGGTGGTACTGGAGTGGAGAAGTGGGTGCTTGCATCTACATGATTATTATTGTAGTCTTTGCCACCAAAGCAATGAAAGAACTGCATATACACAAATAACTGTTATAAGATTGCTCACCAGGAAAAGGAAACATCAGACTAATTCCAGACCTGCCACAGACTTCACCCAGACTCTGGGCAAAGAGTCTGAGACCACCATAAACATCACAGACATGGAGCACCAGAAAATGTGCCAGAGCCTGAACTACTCTAATTTTTGCCCAGAGAAGTTGTGGCTGCCTCATCCCTGGAAGAGCTCATGGCCAGGTTGGACGGGGCTTGGAGCAACCCGGTCTCATGGAAGATGTCCCTGTCTATGGCAGGGGGTGGAACTGGATGATCTTTAAGGTCCCTTCCAACCCAAACCATTTTATGGTTCTATGATGTTCTACTGGTATGAGCAAGAACCAGGAAGAAAGTGTCAAACAGACCTTACAAAGCTAAAGGCAGTCATAAGCAGGGAGAATGGAAGCATAATCCATTTTTAACAGTAAGCAAAATAAAAAACAATGCGGTCGCAACAGTACTACTCCCTTGGGTCAACTTCAGTGCTCAAATACCACAAAACAGAGCGAAGAGATGCAGAATTAAACCCCAAACTCACAGCAGACTCAGTGATGTACATGGGCCCACATGGGCACCATGGCCAGGACCAAGTAGCTCCCCAGCACTACAGCTTGATTTCAGCTAGAAGACTTGTGTTACCATGTTTTTGTATCAAAAGTCACTAAAAATACAAACCACAGACAAAGTCATCAGGGTCCACACTGAGAAGGCTTTGTCCTGCCAACCACTCAGGGTGAGCACAGCTGACATTTACAGCCTGCAGCAAATGGCTCTCACTGAGCCACTGGGGCAGCCATTTCAACTGGCAATCGCAAAGCAAACTGCTCGTGTTCAACACTCTGCAGAAAAAGGGCAAAACAAAAGAGTGAGTGAAGTTTATTTCACATGCATACATGTGTTTTCACGCAGCAAAGCAACTTAAAGCATATACATACAGAAACATCAGATTTACAGTATTGTTTTACACGTATGGGTATTTATTATAAAATCTTAGCTATTTATGCTAGAATCAGTCCCTCTATGTCAACATTAAAATCTTCCATTTCATTTTAATCCTGGAGAATATAAACTTGGGAGTTCCAACTTCTAAAAAAATAATCCCAAAACCCCTAAGCCTGTCTTTACAATTATCTCATCCCTCTTTAAAGCAATTAAAAGGAACATAACACTGCAGAGCAGCTCCATGTTTCACACTAAACGCACCTGCCATTATCAAATGAGCAGAGGCCTCAATTCTCATTTTAATGCCAGCTGATAAATATTTAAGGCCAAAAGTGATTTGTTTCATAAAGGTATCAACTGCAGCTCGTTTTCTCTGCTCTACAGAAAAACTACCAACAGGAAACAACAATGGGGTCTCTTCTTTCCTACCACCTGCTTTCAAAGTTTCCTAAATATTATGCATGAGTATGACTGACTTGAGACGGTCCAGCATTTAACAAGAAGTCATCTGCCCCAAGATGACTCCAGTAATGGGAGAAGAGAGGCACCAAACAAGCCAGGATTCAATCCTGCTCTTTGCCTGTACCTATCAATGACTCATCACTTTTAAAATACATCAGAGAAGGCAACAAAAGTCTCTAACACCTGAAATTGTCTCCTCACACAGGCAGATCTTGCAGACTAAGTCCATCTGGCCAAGGTTAACTAATGAAATAACAGTTTTAGACCAGATTACACAAGTCAGAATCTTTATCTCACAGAAATGACTGCATTACAGTAGGATTAGTCTTGGGTGTGAAGGTCACTTCACATTATACTACTTCAGATGTCTGAAGACCACAAGAGACCCTATCAGCCTTAACATCTGCTGAGCACTTAAAAAACTCTTGTCTAGCTGTGAATTTTAAAGCCTTTCCCTAGCCCCCAAAAACAGGAAGAAAAAACGCAGGGTTTGCTAATCACCCTGAGAGATTCCTGATGAACTATTTCTTTTGTTCACTGCCTACAGGCAGTGCTGAGCTTGCTGCAAAATCATAGGATAGGAAAAGCTTAATGGTTCAGTATGGCAAGAAAAAATTAACTCCTACTAATTGCAACTAAGGAAATGCAGGTGAAGATTTTATCAAACCTTAAATCTAAATATACTGCTACCAACTTTGAGTCGATAATTTACCAGCATTGCTGCAAATATTTAATGATGAAAGCAGACACACTTCAGACAACTCCAACCAACCCTACAACGGCTGAAGGATTCTTTCCAAGCCCTAGCTTGGAAAGAATCTCTAAATAATTGTCACGAACTTACAGCTCCTTCAGCTGAGCCTGGGCAAAGGCATTTTCTTGGATGGACATTATTGCATTGTTGCTTAAATCTCTGTAAGTTAAGCAAAGAGCACAATAGTGAGTCAGTGTGATTTCATATGCTCTCTTCAGTTAAATTCTTGAAAATCTGACAGAGAACACAAGACTGAAGTTGACAAATAATTAGGAGTTTTACAAATTAAAATACTTACAGATGTTCAAGTCCTTCAAGACCAGAGAATGCTTTTTTGGTAATTGACTTAATTTGGTTTCCTTGCAAGATTCTGAAAACAAAGGCCCAGAAACCGGTCTGAATGTTAATGAGTTCACAAACAAGACCCAAAAGAAGTTCCCTATGATGCTTAACTACATTTTTTTTCTAATTCTAGCTGAGATGAAGGATTAAATACTATTTTTTTTTAGCTTAAAGGCTCAAATAATTTTCCCAAGAACAGGGTTTCTTTTCTGTTTTCAACTTAGAGATTTGGGCTAGAAATGTGTCAGAAGATAATTTAAGTCAGGAGGATGAAACAGCAGTAAGCAGAACTTGGGAGTGAAGCAGTAACTTCCTAATACCAACCTGCTACCACCACACAACTTCTTGGACTGCACCCTCACACCAGGCTGTTTGTTAAAAGCAACGTTTGTAACTACACAGGAGGGAGCGTCCTACAAAGCATATGGCACCAGATGAAAAGTGCACAGTCTAAGTATTGAGAAGTTTGTTAATGCAATAGTGTTTCGAATTTGCTTAGAAATACTTTGTGTTTTGGGGTTGGTTTTTTGATAAGCAGTAACTTTTACCCAAACCAAAGAAGCACAAAAAGTGACAATCATCGCACAGAGGGAGTGAGGTATCCAATAATAAACGCAGTCAAAACACTCATGCTTAATCTCATCAAATTGGTGCTGTAAGGAAATCCAGTGCTACATGGATCCGATGCTCCTGAACAAGGAACCCAGGACTGTATCAAGAGGTTGTGGCACACAAGTGGAAACACTGTGAGAAAGCCTTTCTGACTCATGTCATTGATTTACAATTACTTAATATTTTGTAGTCTCCCTCTCTGCATGCCTGGGAAGCGCTGTCATTCCCCTAGTTTGTAATACATACAGTTTATCCAGCCTGCTGAGTCCCACAAAAGCTTCATTTGCATCTTCTATGGCCCAGGAGATCTCATTGTTCCGCAAGTCCCTGCGGGAGAAGACATTTCTTAGAAAGACGCCTTGGAACATCACCGTGACCAGGGCTAGTGGTGAGCTGGGGAAGACAGGCCAGGTATGGCTCTGGCACAGCATCACCTGGAAGGTCTCAAATCTTTTACAAAACGAAGCTTGTCAGGCGATGAATTTCTTACTTCAGAAGTGCAAAAGGGAAAACTGTTCATGAGAAGTGCTGCAGCCAGAACCACAAACAAATTCTGCAGCACAACTTCTTGATGTGGCATTTAAGGAAAGCCCCGGTCTGACCAGCAATTGTCATGTGATGGACTATTTGCCAGGAGCTGGGAGAGGCTCCTGAAGCAAGTTGGTTCATGTAAGGGAATTAACCAATACACTAGCAGCATTAATCTTCACGAGTAACAGGCTTATACCAGCATTAGCATATTAAGGGATTACGCCCAGGTTACAGTGTAGGCCTGCCAGGCACACCGTGGCGGATTTTCAAAATGAAGTTGATATCCTGCTCACAAATCTCGTTATCAGCTAATGGGATTTCTGATTGACCTCAGCACAGCACTTCAGCCCATCATGGAGAAGAGACGTCTAAACAGCAAAAGCAATAGAGCAATACAGGTTGGAGAGGATTAAATGCTTTTTAGGGAGAAGATGAAATGAATTAACTTGCACATTTAGCCTGAATGGCACGGACTGAGGCAAGAGCATCTGTTTTGATACCACCATGCACAGAGAGGAGTGTATTTAAAGGAAATCACACTAATAAAAATCGTTTGCACTGTGTTCTACCAGATATCCTATGCAACAGCTGGACAAAGCTTCCAAATGAGTCAACTGACACAAAACTAGCTGCATACACAGGCAACTCTATATATCACTTATATAAACACCTCTTTCCCTGTGCTAATGAGGGAAAAATGAAGTATCTACTTTCCCTTATGTGAGACTGTAAACTGTGTAGAACACCATCGTGGAAGAGACTGGGATCAACCTCCAGGATACCATCAGTGGTAACACACTATTTTCTCATTTTTCTTACTTTGAAATATAGAAGTCTTGTTAAAACCACACACAGCAGTCACTTCCACAATTTGTATTTATACACTTCCAAGTTTAGGACAGAAAGAAAAGAATTTCATATTTCATGCATCAGAAGGTCTGAACAAATATGGCCTTGAAACTTGTTCACATTAAATCTTTTCCTCTGTGAAAATTACTCAAGGTAAGGTACCCAACATGGAGCTGAGCTAATAATGACTAGATGAATAATATGCCAAATTTATTTCCAAGTTGCTAATTCTTGTGATTTAAAATACATTTCTAGAATTATCTCAAGGTCTGCTTCAGAATGTTAGACTGTGAGTGCTGGAGAATATAAATGCCAAACTGCTCACAGTATTATGAAGTAAATAATGTGCTAATATGTAAAACTTCTAAATTTCAGTGCTATTCTTAGATACAGCTGTAATCATAACTTGCAGTTAAGGTATAGTTTTACAGTTTATTCTCCTACACTGCAGAGTGGCAGGAGCTGAACATACAGAAATATTTACACAAGCCGTAGCACCAAACAACCAGCACACAACGAACAATGGAACTAAAACCACATGGTATCTCTTGTTTTTTGAAGTATTTTTACACTCCACTACTCAGACCACTCAGCAAAATGAGTGAGCAGCCCAAAAGAAAAGCCCCTCATTGTGTGACAGAGGAGTTGGCTCCTCATGCCTGGCTGGGCACTAATGCTTGGAGCCTTGTTAATCACCACTGCCCTCCATCCTGAACATTCCAGCCCCAAAGCAAAGGGCCAGGCCCTTGCTGTTGACACCCCTGAGAGCCCAGGAAGACCTACTAATTAATCTGCTCTTGTTCTTTTTCATGCTACTCTAAATCTAAGAAATTAGGCTTAATTATTTCATTAAAAGGTTGCATTAAGGTTAACAGAATATGACTGCTTACATAAATCTCTCTGGTGAGTTTGCTTATTTAAGCATTTATTTAATGAGGTGACAGAGGGGTTATAAACTTTCACTCCTTTCTCAAGTACTGCTGTTTAGGATAATTACAACTGTTCAGATCTACTTGGGACAGGACTAGGTCTTTTCACAAATATCCAAGATCTGCCGCGAAAGGTCCTGGCAAGTGCAAAGCCGTGCCTTCAACAGCAAGAAGCAACTCTACATCCCCTGTTATGTTTGTGAGGTCAGCACATGAGAAGGATGGGCTAAACCACACCTTCTACAACACAAAAGGGTTCAGTCCTTGGTTTCTGAGGTTCCAAACCTAAGGAAACCCTCTGGAATAAAGAGCTTCAAGCTATTTGCTCCACATTTACACAAGGTATCCACACCTCTCAGAACCAGCAGGACACAGATCTGAGCACTCAAGGTTACCAAGTCACTGTTTCTCACCACCTCTAAAATTGAGTGGTTGGTTTGTTTTAGCTGGGCTGGAATTCTGTCATCTTGGCAAGCCAAAAGATTATCAGTCCCACCACACCTGCAGGCAGGACAGCACCAACAATGATCTCAGGCTTCCACAGTGCAATATCCATTGTCTCTACCTCCAAAAGCTCCACTCAAACTGAAATTGCATTAAACTGAAATTTCCATTTGAAGTTTCTGTACTTACAAGGTTTGAAGATTAGTCAGACCTCTAAAGACACCATCGGCAATATGACTAATGCGATTGTCACCCAGGTTTAGCTTCTCCAATAAGCCAAGTCCCACAAAGGCAGATTCCTTGAGGCGAGTGAGCTGATTGTATGACAAGTCTCTGGAAACATTCAACACACACTTTAAAGGCAAGCAGGGGGATTAATTATTAAGATACTATCTGACTTGATTAACTATTGTGTTCTAATTTCTCTAACAGAATACTTATAAGTAAAATACAGCATTACCATGGGCCTAGCAAGGAAATGGAGTACTTCCTTTGGTAATTCATTCTTGCCAATCAATAACTGCAACACTCCAAAAATCCCCAATGAATAGAAGCCCAGGACTTACAGCTCAGCAAGTCTTTGGCAGAATTCCCATGCATCTGGGCTGATCCTGGTGATGGCATTCTGGCTAACATAGAGTTGTTGCAATGTCCGCAGCCCATACAGCCAGCCCTTGTTTACTTCTGTTAAGTTATTATGTTCCAGTTCTCTAATGAATTAGAAGGAAAAAACATTTGCCAAACAGATAATCAGTGAAACATCTATTTACAAAATTTCACCCTGTGGGTCTCAAAATGGTTTACTAACTTTAAGACTTACACAACACACAATGCATGATTGTTTCAATCTCATTGAAATAAAAAGAGTGAACTAAAGTATATGAAGAACTGAGTAACTTGACACCAGCTGCAGGGATCCAGTGCCAGAAACAAAACTATAATCCCTATTCTCAAAAATAACTTTTTAAAAAAGAAGTCTTTTGCTAACATTGCAGCACACATCCTTGTGTTCACGCTGTCAAAGTCACGGAGGAAAGAACAACCCCATGTTATGGGGACTGCAAATGAAAACCCGCAAAAAGCAACTACAGAGGCAAACATTCTTGATCACCATGTGGGAAGAAGCTGGAAAGAGGACCAATATAATGGAATCACAAGACTGGTTTGTGTTGGAAGGAACCTCAAAGATTGTCCAGTTCCAACTCCCTGCCATGGGCAGGGACACCTTCCACTAGACCAGGTTGCTCCAAGCCCTATTCAGCCTGGCCTTGCACACTTCCAGGAATGGGGAAGTGTATCTTTCCACTTCTGAAGAAACCAGACATGACGTAAAAATAATGGGAAAATACTCTTTTCCTATGATTTCATCAATATCTCAGCACAGCCTTGATGTAAGGGAAGCCATACAGGACACAACTCTCCAGAGCCATTTTCTTTTTGTTAAAAAAATTCCACAACCAGGCATACTCACAATTCCTCTATATTACCCAGGCCAAAGAATGCTCCGTCCATTAGTCTGCTAATTCCATTGCGCTGCATTTTCAAGGATTTTAAGGATTCCAGTCCTTGGAATGTAAGACTTTCCACTATTTTAATCCGGTTCCTTTTCAGTTCCCTTTTATAAAGATGACATTCAAATATTAAGGCACCTTGCAACAACCACCACTGTGTGAAAGTCAAGAACATGCTGAGATTAACAGCTCAGCTCTAAATGTTGTTTTGATATTTTCAAGACTGTTACTTACAGAAACTGCACGTGAGGCAACCTGAAGATCTTTGGTGGAATCATACTAATCCTATTTCTGTTCAGTTTTATCACCATTAGTGAGCTAGATAAGTTATCAAGGCAACCTGCTTCTAGAGTAGTTATTCTGTTGTTACTCAGATTCCTAAGAAAGGAAGAAGGAGGGAAAGAGGCCTTTCAGGACATAGAGAATTTGATTAACACAATGGCACAAGCACCTCAGAGCAACCACCAATTAACAGAACCCAAGACCCTTGTGAAGTCACATGAGAAATCTGAATTCTGGGATACCAAGCTAAATCCTTTTTCCCAAAGGAATCAGTGTGAGGAGCTGATTTTTACTGCACGTCCATGCTTCAGTTAGACATGGTTAACACAATGTCCACAGTGATCTACTCAAACAGGGCAGGAATTATTCCCTGTCCCTGATGGCTTATGTACCTGCACTCGGACAATAGCAGTTGCTGTTTTCCATGTCATCCAGGAAAATGCAATACGGATTGGTATGAAAACTATTTTATTTCAAGGACATCTGTAGCTCCATTAAGCACTGCTACCAGTTCAAAGCTGTGTAAGGATGCCGACTTTAAGACACTAACTTAAGAGTAAATGAGGTCTCCAACACTATCAGTGTAGAACCAGGAATCCCAGAGACAGTAGATCACTCATACTTACAGGTATTTCAGTTGCATTCGTGGAAAGGAAGAGGCTTTAATTTCTGAGATAAGATTAGAACTAAGATCTAGATTTTCCAATGAAAGGTAGACCTGGAGATGCTCAGCATTTATTTCTGGAATGGTATTGTGCACCCTGAAAAAGATCAGCAATAAATATGATTATCACCTCATCTCATCCTTCCAGTTGCACAGCTGAAACAGCAACAGGATTCTGTATATCAACAGTACTAGTGAGTCTCCTGAATGGGACATGTACCACATGCTTCCGAAAGTGTTAATTCCTAAAGCAATACTGCAAATCCAAGAGCTATTTGCCATCTCAACATATGAACAGATTCAAATTCTGAGGCCGATAGCTGAGCTGGTCCTTGTGGGAAGTGTCATTCCTGGACTGAATCCCTCCCTTTCAAAGCTGCCTGCCTTGGTTGACTGCATTTTATTGGTAATCTAGGGTGACTTGATTGTCTAATTTGTATTTCTTTAAAGAGTGCTTACATATTCCCTGACACACTTTACATGAGCAGTATTTCAAGAAAAAAGAAGATGCCTTCCTACAATTTGATAGCAGAACTCCAACATGGTTCTCCCATTTGTTAAACAAGAAAAAGGCAGATGAGCTATTACTTACAATGAGAGAAGAGTTATGTTTGAAGTTGTTTCTCCAAAATACGGAATTTCACTTAGCTCATTGTAATTCATTTTCCTTAAATAGAGGGCAAAAAAAATTACTGACACTTCAAAGAGGAGAAAAACCCTTCTGTACACAGTAGAACTAATTAATATAAACGCATTTAACAATTTTACTGTATTAATAGTACTAGTAGTTGACAAAAAAGATTCCCCAAGAGCTTAAATACTAATAATTTGAACAATTTGAGCAGTGAAACATGCTAGCTTTTCTCATTTTCATGAATACTATTACTTCTCTTTCATTTAAAATCAGCTATAGCCAAAACAAATACACCTCATTTCTCTTTAAAAATATTGGTCTTCTGATCTTTCATGAGAAAGATTTCTGCTCCCGACACAACAGTTTTGTACATAAAATGTGCTGCCAACATGGAGCATTAACTTAATTTTTAATTAACTTGCACTGAATATGTCTGCAAGTCAGACCAAGTATCGTGACATGCAATGAAACACTCTAATTAAATCTTATCTTTAGACTAAAGATATCTTTAGGGATATCTTTAGACTTTATCCTCATAAAAAACAACTTACACTTCTTGGAGAGTATGGACTGACAAATCAATGCTCCAGTTGGATGATAATAAATGATTATGACTTAAATCCCTAGAGAACAGAAAGGAAAGTTATTTAGCTCCTGGAAGAAGACAAAAACCCCAAAAACAACAAACCCAAAACATGTATGCTTTATGCAATCTCAAGTTTTAAACTGTATTTATGTATATTATACAACTGCTCCTTCACTAAAGAAAAGAGCTTGTTCTAGTGGCCGCTCACAATAAAAGTCTAAACATCTGAGCTCACCCAAAAAACCTACTGTGAATGGAACTTGCTGAACTAATGAACTGATACCTGAACTACTTATATTCATCGTCTCTCTGGTTACCAGGACATATAAACACACTTACTACTATGGGAGTAGAGGCAGCGACCACCAGCACTGTGCTTCCCTCTGTCCCTACACACAGCTACCCTTCACACAGGGCTGGCATTCCTTGCTCTAACAAAACTAATGTTAAGAGGCAGACATACAAAAAAATATTTCCTAACTCCTTAACTTCACAGCCCTTTTCATCACCCACCAGGTTAGCCACAAAACATATATAACTTCAGAGGAAAAATGAAGTTACAGTTGCCTGAGTACTTCCATCATGAGAAACAAGTTCTGCTCTGCTGGCTCTATTAAAAACAAAAAGTGAAACCAACCTGCGCACACATTGGAAGCACCACTTGCAAGTAACTTGAGAGTTAGGAAAAAGAAGAATTTTTAGTCCTCAACGCCAGTTGAAATGGTATCACAGAACTAATAGAGAAAAGCACCATCAGGGACTTGATCAATTTTAAACAGCTGGTATACACCATAGCTCATTTAGATTCAGAACTGCTAGAGTAGTCCTAGTGAAGAAAAAACATCACCCATGCTTCATGTGCCAAAATCCTGAAAGCCATAACAGAGGACATACACAGAATGCATTGAGAGCAGCTCTGGGGATGACTTGCGGATGTTGGTGGATGACAAGCTCAACAGAAACGCGCATCTGCAGCCCAGAAACTCCCCCCAAGTCCTGGCTGACCCCCCAGCGTGAGCAGCAGGGGAGGGGGGGATTCTGCTCCTCTGCCCTGCTCAAGTGAGACCCCCCACCTGTAGAGCTGCCTCCCACTCTTGGGGGAAGCCGACATCAGGAGGATGTGGAGCTGTCGGAGCAAGTCCAGTGGAGGTCGTGGAGATGCTCCAAGGGCTGAAGCCCCTCTGCTCTGGAGACAGGCTGGGAGAGCTGAGGGTGTTCAGCCTGGAGAAAAAAAGGCTCCAGGGAGACTTTAGAATCCCTTCCAGTGCCTAAAGGGGCTCCAAGAGAGCTGGAGAGGGACTTTGGACAAGGACCCGGAGTGACAGGACAAGGGGGAATGGCTTCCCCCTGCCAGAGGACAGGGATAGATGGGATATTGGGAAGGAATTCTTGGCTGTGAGGGTGCTGAGGCCCTGGCACAGGTTGCTCAGAGCAGCTGTGGCTGCCCCATCCCTGGAAGTGTCCAAGGCCAGGTTGGATAGAGTTTGGAGTAACTTGGGACAGTGGAAGGTGCTCCTCCTCACGGCAGGGAGTGGAACAAGACAGGCTTTTAGGTCCCTTCCAGCCCAAACCAGTCTATGATCCCCTTATTACTGTTTGCAGCATGTCAGATTGTACAACATAGCACAGTGCCAGCTGTGCTTCTTCCCACTGCACGTTGTGCCAAGCAGCTTTAAACACACCCTCTATCAGCTTGAACAAAGATAAAGGTATTTGTTGAAGCTTGAAAACTTGGTCTTCAAACACTATGGATATCATTTTGCTTATTAGCCTCCTGATGAACTGCCAACTCCCTTTTCCACACACTGACAACTTCCCTGACAAGTTACAATGTCTTTGGACCTCTCTAAACACCAAAGGTTTCACACACAAGTTGTTGTACTTCTATGCTGAAATACATGTTTTCTCTTAAACATTTCCAGTTGCTGACTGTGCAGAAAAAGGAGAGAACTACAGAAACTCATAAGGGGCAAGAAGGTGACAAGTTTCCTTAGACACGTCCAGTTTTTAACACAGATCAGACTCTTGAGTCCTGTTAAAGGAATTCCTGGAGTTAACTCAGTGGTCTGTATGCTCATGGTACCTTCCCAACAGGTTTAATTTTCTCTTGGTCTGGAATAATATCATTTTTAGCAACTAGGAAGATTGATAACTCCAAGAGGGACTAAGAACTCTGTGCACAAAAGCAAGTTTTCATCTCCCTCGTATCCCAGCACCTCTTCCATCCAAATATGCCGTAACCAAAGGTGACAAAAGCAACGGTGACTGACAGCAAAAGTCAAGGAAGGACAAAGGCTTGACCCGTGTGAACACTATTTAGTATATTATCTTACTGAACACCTGGGAGCAGAGGCTAAGGGTGGTTCTGAACTGCTTCGTGGGATTTCTTTAGAAAAACAATGGCAGCAAATGTCACGGGGAGTCCACAATGGTTTAACTGAGGGAAAAGGAGAGTATCACTGAGTTGCACAGCGGTAGTGGGATGCAGAGGAAACCAGAAGCAACAGGAAGTACCACAACACAGCTGAGGCTGGTGCTTGAAGGAACACTTCCAAGCACAGTCCTAAAAGACAATGTCCGAAAGCCTGACTTGAAACAACTTTAAGTCCTGGACTGAATGGCATTAATAAGTGACTTACTAACCACAACCTGCCCGTGCTCCACCCTCCTCTCACTTGTTGCCATCACAGAGTAGGGCAAGACAAGCGTGAAACTGCACCTGGGCACACGGAGCCTTCGGGGCTAGACCCTCTTTCTCTCCACGGCGCCACTGCAGCCGCTTTGCCTCGGCCACTGCCCCTGAGAGCCAGGCACCACCGCCGAGGCCGCTCTGCCCGCAGCGCTCCGGGCTCCGTGCGAACACCCCGCGGACAAAATCACAGAATCAATTCGGTTGGAAAAGACCTCCAAGATCATTGAGTCCAACCTATGACCAAACACCACCTTGTCAATCACACCACGGCACTGAGTGCCACGTCCAGTCGTTCCTTAAACACCGCCAGGGACTGGGACTCCACCACCTCCCTAGGCAGCCCCTTCCAACGTCTAATCACCCTTTCTGTAAAGAAATTCCTCCAGATGTCGAACCTGAACCTTCCCTGGCGCAGCTTAAGACTATGTCCCCCTGTCTTATCGTGTGTTACCTGGGAGCAGAGCCCGACCCCCATCTGGCTGCACCCTCCTGTCAGGGAGTTATAGAGAGAGATAAGGACACCGAGCCCCGAACGCTGCCGGCCGTTCAGCCAGGGCCGCGCACCGCCCCCGCCGCCGGGCA
>VWZW01006990.1:114045-132822 GCA_013397115.1 Edolisoma coerulescens
GAGGGCGGGGGGCCTATGGGGCGGGGCCACCTCAAGCCCCGCCCAGCACCGCCGGCACCCGCAGCGCGGAGCCCTCTCGGGCCGGGCGAGAAGGGGCGGAGCCAGCACCCCCAGCCCGGACCGCGCCATTGGCCTGCAGGGAGCGAGGGGCGGGACCAACAGCGGGCGGTGCCACCACGAGTCCCTCCCCACCCACAGCTTCAGTTTGAAGGTGTAAGGGGCGGGGCCAGAAGAGGGGTGGGCGAGAACAAGCCCCGCCCAGTCCCAATAACGAGCTCAGCTTGTAGACGGTGAGGGTGGCACTCTTTAGGAGCTTCGTTTCATCCGTTTGCAACGTCAGCTTGTTCTGTCAGTGGGTGTCGGTGTCTGCAGGGAGGGGTCAGATGACCCACTGTTGTCCCTTCCAAGCTGACCCCTTCTGTGATTCTGTGTCTCCACGAACCAGGTGCTGCCGCCAGGGTGTCACCCTGTCCCTGGGCTGTGGGTGCAGCGCGCCTGTGCTGAGGTGTCTCCCCACAGACAGTGGCCCCAAGGCTGTGTGGCTCCACTGGTACCATGGCCTGGGTCTACACTCCCACAGCCGGCGTGTGGGCAGACAGACCTGCAGGGCTTCCCCTGGATCGCACCCAGGCACCGCCAGCGCCTAGCCTGGCTACCAACACCTGGGCACAGACCAAACCGGCTTCTGATGGCTGCAGAAACTGGAATTGGATGCTGGTGGCAGGTGGAAGGAGATTCCCACAGAGCAGCGAGGCTGAACTGCCCTGCCTGCTGCTGCTGGCACATAGGCAAAGATATAAAGCTGTTAGAGAGTGTCCAAAGGAGGGCTATGAAGATGGTGCAAGATCTGGAGGGGCCATGTGAGGAACGGCTGAGGTCACTTGGTTTGTTCAGCCCAGAGAAGAAGAGCCTGAGGTCAGACCTCATCGGGGTCTGCAGCTTCCTTCCAAGGCCAGCAGAGGTACAGCTCCAATCTCTGCTCTCTGTGACCAGTGACAGGACCCAAGGGAATGTCTTGAGGTTTGTCAGGGGAGGGTTAGGGTGGATATTAGGAAAAGGTTCTTCCAGAGGGTGGTTGGGCACTGAAACAGGCTCTCCAGGGCAGTGGTCACGGCCCTAAGGCTGCCAGAGCTTAAGGAGTGTTTGGACAACGCTCTCAGGCAGAGGGTGGGATTTTGGGGTGTCCTTTTTGCAGAGCCAGGAGTTGGGCTCGATGATCCTTGTGGGTCCCTTCCAACTCAGAATATTCTTTATGATCTGTGCAAAAAGGGCCAAGCACGGACAGGGATGATGCCAGGTGGGAATCTGCTGCCTGCATCAGGGTGGCCGCTGGCAGTGCTGTGCCCAGCTGTCCAGGGCCACAGGCTCAGGGGAGCTCAATTAGGAGAATCTGCTCAGACAAAGTCCAGGGCCCAGCACAGGTCTCTCCAACAATAGTTCCCAGTGCAATTTGCATTTATAAGACTATTGCCATGGCAGCAGAAATTTGCATAGTAATAGAAGCCAGTCTTAATTGCTGAGCTGCTCCTAATGTCTTGGAGCAGAAAGGAGCCTGCTGTGATTCACCAAGCTACAACTGCCACTGCTGGGGGCCCTGCCTTCTCAGCCAATTTCCTTAAATCTCTCTCTCCTGCTCCCTCTGCCAGTCCCAGTCCAGCGCAGCTCCAAGATCTGTGCAGCTGCCCACAGTATCCATCTAGACATGACATCCCTCTGGGGGTCCTCTGGGACGATGCCTCTGGGATCCATTTGCCCATGTAGGGCTAGTGCTATACACAGAATACCTCCTGTGTACCCAGGATTGCCCACGATTCCCTCCAGGTGTTTCAAAGCCCAGCCCTGCTGACCGTGCTAAAGTGGGCACAGGGCCTTGCAGAGCAGGTAGCAGTGGCACACCTGGGGGTACAGCTGAAAGGACCCTGCTGGAGGTAATTCCAGCTCGGCCATCGGTGTCAGTGTGGTTTAAAATGGAGGAGGCACTCTATCCCTTTCCTGTCCCTGGGTGGGACAAGAGGGATGGAGTGGTCAGGGACTTGCCGTGGAAGGACTTGAACATCTCCCTGAGATGAAGAGTCTTCCCCATCCCCAGCACAGGTTGAATCTGGATCCCTAGGGCAGGGGCAGGAGGTTTTGCTGCAGCCCAGCCCTGCTCAGCCCCCTCGGGCCACTCTCCTCTTCCAGCACCTGGACTGCTTCCCTGAGCATTCCGAGGGGAAGCATGGGATCCTGCTACAGCAGCAGGAGGCCCCCTGCCCCTGCCAGGAGCATCGCTGGCCTGGGCATGCCTCCCCGGCTGTGTGGCAATGGAGATTCGGCGCGTCCCATGGCTCTCCGCAGCTTCCACTGTGGGCCCTCCCCGGCGAGATGCTTCCCAGGCTCCAGCCCAGCATGGTTTCCTCCTTCCCGGCGCTGAGCTGCAGCGTGGGAAGGCTCAGACTGTGCCGGAGCTGAGTCTTCGCCACTGGATGGCACACGAGCCCCGGCGGAGGAGCCTGGGTGTCCTTGGGGTGCTGAGCAGACCGCTGTCGGCTGCGGGCTGGGGGTGCTGGAGGGTGCTGAGAGGTACGGGGGGGTGCCAGGAGGTGCTGGCAGGTGCTGGGCTCCCAGCCCCTCAGGTCTGCTCCCTCCATGCCGCCCTCGGGACTGTCAGTGGCTGGATCGGAGCAGGACTCTGACCTTGACTGAACAGTATCTGCTGCACCTCCGGCTGGGTGTCCAGCCGCCCCTCAGGAGCACGCAGTGTTCTTCCTGACCAGCACTCCCTCCAGATAAGGGTGAGCTTACCTCCCTGCTCCTCGCAGGCTGGAAATACAGGGAGGTTTTTAAACCTGCTGGACTTGACGAGCACGGGCTGAAACGAGCTCTTTATTTAATACCGTCCTTTGTGCCAATGACTCTGATGGAAGGCAGAGGGTACCAGCCTGGCCAATAAAACTAAAAACTCTTCTCTCCCCCAAATCCCTGGCCAGCCACTTTTCTATCTGCCCCTGTCACCCTCTCAGCCCTGTTCTCACCAGCACAGAGGTACCTCTGCATCCCTTTCCTCACTGGGACATCTCCACCAGCATCCAGGCAGTGCAGGGTAGCCTTATGCTGTGGGATGCCCAGTGCTGCAGCGCTGGGACAGGGCAGTGCCAGACTGCCCAGGCTGTGGCTCCCCTGTGGGATCACCCTGCCCCGGCTTCCCCCTGGTGCTGCCACCTCATCAGCTGTGCTGCAGGTCCCTGTGGCCTGGCTGTGCCCAGGAAGGTGAGTGGGCAGCCAGAGGAAGGGACAGGTTGTCTCTCTGCTGCCCTTGGCCCCATTGTTCTCCCACAGCCACTGTGTCAACAGGAGCTGGAAGGGGAAACAGGGGCTTAGAAGATGCCAAGACCCCTGCTGCTCAAGGAAAGATAAGGAGGGAGGGGGCATTTATGGACTGTCCAGGGGTGGCGGATGCAGGAGGTTCCCCTGTGGTGCAGGAGAGGGACAGCATTGTGTCCCCAGACAGCTTTCCATGTGCCGTGCTGAGTGTGGGCAGTGACTGGGGATGCATGGGATGCTCAGATGGTGGTTTAGGCCAGACGTTTACAAAGACAGAAGTGATTTGCCTGTGAAGCTTTGGAGAGAGCTGGCACTGTGGGGAGGACTCCATCACCCACAGACCCTCTTCATGGCACAGAGATGGCTGGGCTCTGGCTGGGGTTCTTGGAATGTCCCTGTCTCCTCCAGTCCATTCCCAGGGTGTCTGCACCATCCCAGAGTCCTGGGGGGTGGGATGCAAATGGGTGATCCTGGCTGTATCTGCCCATGGCCCCAGTATCCAGGGCACTGCACTTGCCTGGGAGGAAGGGATGAGTGCCAGGGGACTGGTGGCACTGCTGCCTCCCTCAGGCACCCCTGCGATGCAGCAGTCTGCTGTGCACCTGCTCCAGGAGCAGGACACTAACCTTCCCACCTCCACTCTGCAAACAAACCAGGGTTGAACTTCGGACTTTGCCCTTGAAAGGGGTGACAAAGCCCAAAGAGCAGCAGCCATGGGCCTGGCCAGGGCTCACAGGTCTTGCTTGAAGCACACATGGGAGACACCCCACTGCCACAATCTCCTTCCTGGCTCCCAGTCCATGGGTTTGGTGGCCAATGCTGCTGATGAGCAGCAGCCGAGGAGCTGCTGTGCCTGTGTCCTGGACCTCTCCGAGTGCAGCACCTGCACATCTCTGCAGACACCTGTTGTCTGTCTGGGAGCCAGAGCTGAGCCTTAGCAATTCCAGCCACGTGTGCTGGAGCCGGGCACTGGTGCCTTGTCCAGTCCTGCAGGTTTGCAGTCATGTCTGCTCAGGGTCACATTCACGACATTGTCAAAAGCCCCCAACACCCCACAGCCTTCCGGGTGCCCCAAACCCGCACCCTCCTGGTCATCAAGTGCTTCCCAAGAACAGTAAGGAGATCTCCAGGCCTGTTTTTCCAGGGAAATCACTGCGACACAATAGCATCTTCAGCTGGAGCCTGGCTTGGCTCCACTGACGTGGCCAACACCTACAGCCCTTCCTCTCCCTCCCAGCAGTTTGTTTTGCTTCCTTCAACATTTATAGGTCAGTTGGAGTCAAGAAAGCTAATGAGCGGGAGCATGGCCCCAGGCACTTCCCAGGCTGTTATGGACTAGAGACAGGGTAGGATGGGGACGGGGAATGCTCCAACAGCACACAGCTGATTTGGGAATCCCTGCATTTCAAGGGTGGTGAAGGTCCAGTTCAGAGATGATGGAATTGACTCACGATGAAAGTGAAAGGTGAAGGTCTTCATAGTGAAGGTCTATGAAAAGAAAATTAGGAACAGTTTAGTATTTGTCACATCAGGGAGACCAAACACTGTGCTATATTAAACAACAAAATAGAACTGGTATTTTGTAACCTTTAAGCTATATCCAGATTGATGTTCTCGCCGTCAGACCAGATCAAAGGATTTCCTGGAGAATTTATTTGAGGAAGGTTTCTGGGACATACACCTGTGATGCTCTATTTAGGCACTCAGACTATGACACCAGTCACAACTCTTCCTTGTTGTCACTCAGCATTATTTCCAATGCAGGAACCAACCTGCACATATGTTCTCTGGTGTGGAAAAGTGCCGGATCCAGGCAAGGAGACTGTGACCTTTCCAGCATCTCTGCTAGACCACTGGGGGTGCCCAGTTCAGGGGGAGGTGAAATGCGAAAGCCACCTCCTGGTCCCTTGCTGCTGGTAGGTCCCACTCAGAGGACACAGGGATCAGGCTCAGGAGCCACAACCACACAGCAAGTGAGGACCAGTGTGAGCACCAGGCCTTTGCCTGCCACCTGTCTGCCCTGCAGCCGCAGCACCTCCCGGCACTGCTGTGGCAGGAGCTCCCGGAGCCAACGGGGGATCCAAAGAGCACACCAACGTCAGAGCCAGGACAAAGTCTGGCAGGACACGGAGAGGTGTGAAAGGCGAAGTGCTGTCACATGTGCCTGATCCACGTGACTGCCAGTGCAGGACGTTGCCCACACTGTCTGCCTGGTGCTCTGCACTGACAACACACATGGGGCCAAGACGGGGATGTCTCCCACCATGCATGTCTCCTGAAGCAGGCACAGGAGCAGGGAGAATCATCCATTCCTGTGGCTATTGGGTACCTGGGACATGCTGTGTGGTGTGTCCCAAGACAATCCCAGTCCCCTGGCATGACCGCGCCAGTCCCTGGTGGGGTGTGGGGCCGAGTGGGTGCGTGTGAGGTGCCCGCGCACTCCAGCCAGGGCATCGCCTTTCATGGGGCTTTGTCCACACCATCACTAATAATATCAAGGTGTTCTGCCAAGTTCCTTCCAGCAAACCTATGACTTCATTCAAAGTGACAGGGGACCTGATTTATTATACTAACGAGCCAGCGATAAATAAACATGACCTGAGAGAATCCCAATCCCACAATTCCATTCTTGTTCGGCTCCTTGGGGGAGATGAAAGGTTCCCTACAATTTCCCAGTGCTACCCAGAATCTCCCCTACTTGATCTGCCAAAGCTTTCTCCTGCTGTCGAGCCTGGCATTTGATTGAATTGACAGAAGCGGCTTATTAATTGTACTAATGAGGGGCTCAGCAATACGGAGCGGTGGAGAGAGTCCAGTGTGGCTAATAAAACGCTCAAAGCTGAGCAGAGCATAAGGTCACCGTGTTGCCAGGCTACTGGCTAAGCTGCCTGGAAAACGAATATGTGAACCAGTAGGTGACTCTGGGAAAAATATTGCTCCAGAACTCACATAATTAATAGGACAGTGATGCTTTATTTTCTTAGGAAGACTATAGAGCAGGGAGTGTGCGAGCGCACAGGCGTCGCAGCTGAGCGGCTGGGGTGGCTGGGGGCTGCAGGAGCTATGCTGGGGGTGGGATAAACATGGTCTCCTCCTCTCCCGGCCTTTTCCCAGCAGCCATTTACTCCTCATCTCAGACATGCAGGAGCCCAGAGCCAGGCTCCAGGAGAGGCCTGAGGAAGGTGTCCACACTGTGACCGTTTGGTACGGCCTGAAGGGAGATTTTGGATATCCGGTAACAATAAGGGAGCTGCCCCGTGTTTGACCTGAGCTAGTTCCCCAAATACCACTGCAGGGAGAGATAAACAAGGCTAATTAGAACCAATGATAACTGTAAATTTGGCAAGGGGATGTTCTCAGGATCTCTGATCTCTTGAGACAGTAATTCCCGCTGGGAGTTTACCACACAGCCCCCAAGGGTTTATGGCAATAAACAGGAATATTTTTGCTCCACTAGGAAGGAAAGAGGAAAAGAAAAGGACAAATACTGATCTTAATCTCTTTATTTCCAACCGGTTTTGGAGCCTCCATTCAAGTTCTCCAAATTGCACCTCACCAGGGGAGCTTATTCTCATACCAGACTGTTATCTGAGCAAAGCCCTGGAGCACGAGCCTCTGCCTAAAGCAAACACTGGAAAAAGGTCATTAATCTTTCAGGCTCGTGTGGGACCTGCAGCTGTGGCACTGGGGGCTCCCACGTGCCCCTGTGTTGTCTGTGAGGCTTCATGGGCTGCCAGCTCTGTGCTGGGATGTGTCAGCGGGGTGCCTGCACACAGAGGGATCTCCAGGGGTCTGAAGTGTCCCCCCAGCACAGAGCTGCAGGCCACTGTGCCATGTACTGGGTGGGCACTGATATTTTTCCCACTCTATTGGCAGGAACAGCCTTTCAATCTGCCATCAGCTGGGCTGGGATTGCCTTTGGGAGAGACGGGTTGACATGGCTGTGGTGGCCAGTGAGTGGCCACTGCTGAGCCACAGAAAAGACACTCAGAAAACTCGGCAGAAAGGTCCCTTACAAAATCCACCACAGTAATGTCAGGAGAATGAGGCAACATGACAGAAATGGCTTTGCCTGCGGATGGGATCATGGAGGATTTGTCCATCTAAACAGAGAGGCCTATGGAGCCCCTCTAACTGCTGTGGGTGTCCCTGGGTGTGTGGAGCTGGATCCTGGCCCTGTTCCTGGCCATGGACTGGCTCCTGGGGAGGTGCTGGTTGCTGCCACGCTGTCCTGGGATAAGCCAGCTGCTGTTCCCCACAGTGGTGGGGTGTTGGGGCAGGCAAGAGCACAGGGTGCCCTAGACCCACATTCCTGAGGGGGCATGTGGCCTGGTGGTAGGGCTCAGACATCACCTGCAAGGTGGTGGGGTGGGAGCAGAGGTGGAGGGGCAGGAAGGGAGAAAAGGCAGCATCTCTCCATGCTGTGCCTCAGCCCCGGGGCTGCCAAACAATGGCTGGAAAGGTGATGGGGAGATGGGAAGTGTGGGGGGAATGACAGGACACGCTCCAGTTGCCTGTGCCCTGCCCCTGCCAGATCCCAGCAGGCTCCCTCCTGCTGGCACTTCCCTCTGGCCACGGTCTCATTCCTGGCCCCATGGCTCCCTGTCCCACAGCTTCCTGCCCCACAGCTCCCTGTCCACAGCTCCCTGCCCCATGGCTCTCTGCTCTCCCAAGGAGCCGCCAGCCCTTCCCTCCCAAAGTCTTTGTTTCCCTTCTCTGGAAGCCAGTGGATCTGAGGCTCAGGTTTCCAAGGTGGAAAAGCAATTTCTTCCCCTGCAAATTGCCTCTGTTTTGCTTTGTTTCCTGACTCTTCTCACACAGCCTTGGAAGCCGGGGCTGCTGCCACTGGGGCAGCTTACAGGTGCTGTGGTGGCTCTCCCTGGCACCCAGCAAGGGTGAGCTCCCTGTGAGCTCTGCCCAAATCTTCGCATGGATGGGGGCGGGAGCCAGGTGCCTGTCCCAGGGAGCTGCCTGCAGCCCTGGGCTCAGCAAGTGCAAGCTGGCCGAGCACAAAGCTGCAGCTCAGGGCAGCCCCCCACGCCAGAGGGTGGGTGGACAGCATGTCAGCAGAGAGCAGGGCCAGAGTTAGGGTTCCTGGGCTCCGGTATCCAGATGGGACACAGCCCCAGCCGCAGCACGGCCTCAGCCCTGGCTCAGGTGGGATTCTGTTTTTTTCAGGCAGAAATGGGTGATATGAATCCCCTGCTCAACCCAGCGGTCCATGCCTGGGGTCACAGCCTCTGAAACCTCACTGAGAACCGTGCAGCATTAGGGATGTACAGAGGTGCAGACTCTGCTCCAAACAGGCTGATCCATGGATTTCACCAGTGAGGGTTTTGTCTGAATTCCCCCACGAGGGAAGTGAAACGAAAGATTTCCTGGTGTGAAGGCTCTGCCAGCACGGATGCAGACCACTGTCCTGCTGCCTAGGGTCTCTTGGGCAGGGTGGACCACTCCACAGTATCCTGCCTTCACCCCCGCTCCCCCCGCACTGAGGATACCGAAGGCCCCCCTGCCAAGTTCCTCTGCCTGGCTCCTCTTGCCAGCTTGAAATTCACTTGGGAAAAAAATACTTAGACTAACAAATAACAACCCTGGCAGCTGGCCAGTGATTCAAAGGCTCCAAAAATGAAGCCGAAATTTGCAGCTGGCCACACTCCCTGCCTGACTTGGCAACAGCGCTGGTGTCTGAACACCTGCCAGGGCCAGGAGCGACCGTGGCGCCCGCAGCGGAGCGCGCCGAGCCGGCCGCGGGGCATCGTGCGTGCCCTGGCACCGCTGCCGGGCCGCCGAGTGTGGCTGTACCTGTGCCCCGGGCTTTATTCTCACAGAAAGGGATCTTCTGGCTCCCGGCAGCAGCTCTGCCAGGACAAGGAAAATGCCCTGGAAAAAAAATGTTTGCAAACAACATTGCTACTGTGGGAGGCAGGGTGCATGCCGGAGCTCTCCGGGTTCAACACCGCAATGTGCTCAGCATTCCCGCATCCTGTGGACCCGCGGCCAGCCAGACTGGCCCTTTGCCCCACCCTGGGCAGGCTGGTATCACTGCCTGAGCCAGCTGAGCAGCAGCTCGGCCGGGACGGGTGCTGCCGGGGCGGCAAGGGAGCCGGAGCTGGCTGGGCAGGGGGGCAGCGCAGTGCTGGGGAGTGAACAGGAGGCTGAGAAATTGCAACAGAGCCTGGCAGAGGGTCGGGGGTCCTGCAGAGAAACACAAACTTTGATAATCTTAAATGACACGGAGGCAGAGGGGTGCAGAGGAGCAGAGGAGCCAAGCAGGAGGCTGTTGGAAGGGCAGGGCACTGGGCTGCAGCCCCTCGGCCTCTGCATGCCCAGGAAGCGGTGTCATGTGGAAAGGTAATTGGATCCCGGGATTAACTCAATGATACTGTGGATTATTTCACAGCCATCATGTCACAGTGTAATCTCGTTATGGCATTACACAGCCACGTGCACGTGCAGCCCTATTGTGCCCATGGCTGGTGACACATGAGGACCTGCCCGGGATGTACCTTTGCTGAGGCTTGGTCTGAGACCAGACAGCAGAGGAGGGGTCAGTTAGTCAAGGGTGGCTGGTGACAGCTGGGACCTGGGATTTTCCAAGGCACACGAGAGGCTGGGACAGGGTGCCGTGGCTTTGTGGCAGAGGGCTGAGCCCCCGGGTGCAGGAGGAACACTGGCAGGTGGCAGCATGGCCATTCCTGCCGTGGTGGTACTGGAGCTTGGGTTCTTGCCCCTAGCATGGGCTCCTGGGGCAGAGGCAAGAGGCGGCCACGCAGCTTGGAATGCAGCAGAGGTGCTGGGCTGGTTCTGACAGAGCTCAGACATATACAGGTAAATTCTCCGTCCTGGGAGACCTGAGCTCCGGGCATCTCAGGGGAGCATGGTGAGGGCACCCCACAAGGCAAAAGGGGCTGGGATGCTGCAGGAGACCTGGGAGCGGGATCTGCAGCTGCCACTAGCCCTGCGACAAATGCCTCCTGCGAGCCCAGACCACGTGCCTCCCCTCCCGCTCCCTGCAACACAGTTGGCTGCTTTTCCAAAGCATAACAGAGGCAAATCCTGTCTCTGAGACAGTGAAAACACAGCTCACCCCCGCGAGGTGTGTAAGAATAGCAGATGAGCCAGGGCAGGCAAACAGCCTTGACCGCAGCTTCCTGCCAGGGGCCCAACAAGATGGAGCTGAAGGAGTCCCTGCGTCTCTGCACTGGGGCATCTGGAGCCAAATGGGGACTCAGGGGGACTCACGGTGCTGCCTGGAGAGGAAGGTGGCCGGTGCAGGGTCTGAGACCTTGGCTCACCCGGTCTGGTGCCTGAATCCCCAAAGACAGAGGGTGGAAGGAAACTCTGTCATCCTCCTCCTCCTCCCTTATCCCTCCAGCTCGGGACAGGGAAGTGAAAATCACAGGGCAGCATCGAGAGCTGCCACCACCCAAGCCATGGCACTGGGCACTGTGTGATTAATCATGTTTGGTGCTTGCGCCCTAATGAACTTCCACCCAGAAAGTTAAGTATTTGTACCTGGCAGCAACAGGCTTAATCAAAACCAAGATTTTTGAGTGTTTTTTGTTTGTGCCCAACTGAAACTTGGAAATATGAAACGCTGCAGATCAGCCAACTCTCCCACAGCAGCTTTCCAGCAGGTTAACTTTGAACTGGGATGATAACAAATTATCTGCTAAACACGCATGTGGAGGGAGCTCAGTGCCAGTGTGTCTGACTTGTCTTTAGCTGCTCCAGCTCTAAAATTCTAATTTTCTTTGACATTTTGTATCATTCAATTTTGTTCCTTTAAGCCTGTAAACCAGGGAAAGGGTAGCAGTGTCTTTATCCTAAGATGAAGCATGACCTCCTGCTTTAAAACAAGAGCTGGCTTTATTTTTCCCCAAGCTGGGCTTGGGGAATAACAGAAATGTTTGTTGTCCCACAAAAGACTGGCTTATCAACTATTATTAGAGCGGGAATGGCAATTTGGAATGAGCAGCTTATCAGGCACATTTAACCCTATTCTCTGCATATGGAAGATCAGGGATTTGTACCTGGGGTTGTTGCAACTATTTTCTGCTGAGGGTTTTTGCAGCCAGCACGGTGCACCCACACTGTGCCTATGTAGCTGTCAAGCCGTGAGTGGTTGTGCCACCACGATGGGTCAAAAGTCAGTTCATGGGGCACCTGCTCAGTTGAGGAAGAAGTTCTGGCTTGCACAAAAGACTCATTAAATTGCTTTATGCAACTCCTCCTGCCTGTAGAGCTCAGTCACCAGTGTGTGTAAACCCAACACAAAACAGCACATGGAAAAGGCAGGACTGGATTTGCTGGTGAGAGCTAGTTTTGATGGACACTTCACAGTGTCCAAACCTTATCTCCAGTTAACGTCGACTTGTAAGGCAGGACTTGGGGTCTGTAAATATATTTTCTTCCCCAAAACAACCTTCTTTCTGCTCACCACTATGGACAACACTATTTCAGAGAGAGAAGAGTGGGACCTGATCTAGTGTGTGTCATCTCTGCCCGTTGTGGGGAGGTGGAATGAAAAGATCTGTAAGGTCCCTTCCAATCTGAATCTTTCTATGATTCTATGATTCTGCGATGGCCTGCAGGGTGGGCAGAGTGGGCAGAACGGGCAGAGCAAGTAGGGTGGGTGGGCAGAGTGGGGAGACCATCCTAGTGGGATGGGGTGGGAGGAGGGTGCTGGCAAGTGGTGGATGTGGCAGTGAAGCAGCAGCTTCCCAAAGACAAGCCACCTGCAGCCTGACCCGAGCTTCGCTGCTGGCAGGGCATGAAATCCTGGTCTCTGTGGTAGCAAAAGGCAAAGTCCCCAAAGCCTGTTCTGGGGCCAGGGCTGCCTCCAGCTGTCGGTGTACTTTGGTGGTGCTGGACTTAGGCCTGTGTTTGTGCAGGGAGGGCACCTGATCCACTTCAGAAAGAGCCATCTCCAGCCAAGCCAGCCACGGGCAGTGGTCCCTGCTCCCTTCTGCCCAGGGTCAGGAATGATGCTGGGCTGGGCCCTAGGAGGGAGCGGAGCCTGCAGAGTATCCTCCCTGCCCAGAACTGGGGCCTGCTCCCTGTCAGAAGCAAGCCTGTGTTGGGGCACGCAGCAGCAGTGAGCTCCTCTCCGGGGATCTTTCCTCCAAACAAGCACGGTCAAACAAAGCCAGGGGGACAGAGGCTTTCCTGACATTGTCAGTCCAGGCTCTTTGGGAACAGAACAAGAGGGGTTTTGGAACAAGCAGCACAAACACGTATTCACACATGCACACAATAGGTTGTGTGCTCAAAGTGTGGGATGGGAGCACACCGGGGCCATCCTGCCACTGGGCCCTGCCAGCAAGGGGAAGATGGAAACAGTGACACACTCAGCCACGAAGAAACTGCCAGTGTTGACTTTCCCGTCTCCCCTGCTCACCTCCATGCAGCCTGATGGGCTCGGAGCTGGGCATTTGAAGAGATAGGCGGCTGCACTGGCTGGGGCGTTGCTGGAAGTGTGGTGCAGGTACCACCTTTCTCTCTCTTTTTACTACTGGTGGCCTCTGGGGGACTACTTTGGGGGAATGTTCGGGTATTGAGCCAGCCCAGAGAGGAAGAGTGGGGCTGAATGGTTTCATGCTGCTGCCATCCATGGGGGCAAGAGAGTTCAGGGCACCTGGGTAGGGATGCCAGGGGACAGTCACACAGACTAATGTCCCCTCTGCTCCCCCCCTCGGCCCCATGAGTGGGGCCATGTTCACTGCACAGACACAAATGTGACTCCAGAGGTGGTCTTCCTCAGAAACCCAGTCTGAACCACCAGAAGCTCACCTGAGGGCTCTGCATTCTCCTTACTGGTGCAGGAGAATGGGAGCACGTCCCTGCCTTCCTCACTGCAGCTTCTGCCTTTTTTCCCTGACAGTCTTCCAGATATGGAGCAGCCCAGGCCCTGCAGCATAGGGATCTGCACTGATGCTGGCCTGGCAGAGGGAGAGGGCTCAGTGCCTTTCCCGAGGATGGAGAGGTGCTCAGCCCCAAGGAGCTGCACACGTGGCCCCGGGGTGACCCTTGTGGCCCACTCCACCAGTGCCTTCCTTCCTAAGTGCTTGTCATCTTGGCCATCCCAGTGCAGCTGCACAGACAGTCAGGGCTCCCAGGTGGAGTGGCAGAAGCAGGCTCCATGCTGTCCATCAGCTGTGTGTTCAAGCCAGGAAATCCCAGCCGTCTGGTACTTGCCAGGCTCCAGTTTAAAAATACCTAAGGAAAATAATCCTCCAGGATTAATCATCAAGGCCAAAGCAATTCTGGGCAGGTTTCTGGACGAATACTGAGGTTTGTGTTTTTGTCTGTTCTCAGCAAGCACTTGTCTCAGCACTCACTGCCTCCCCAGGGACTTGTGGGGCTGGGACATCCCAATGGCGATCCCAGCCATGTCGTGACTTGGGAAGGGAGTGTCAGGCCAGATGTCCACAGCATGCCATGGGGCAGGAGTGCGTGGCCCTGTTTAGCAGCAGGAGTGGCCCAATACCAACTGAGGCCATAGCGTGTTTGGGAGTGAGGTGTTTCATGCCCAGGCCTGTGGCACTCGCCCTGGCCAGTGCTCATCTTCTGTTTCAGCCTCCTCCTTCTCCATAACCAGTGCCATCCTACTCTGTGGATCTCTGGATTCCACACATTCATGTCCCAAAGCAGTAAGTGGGACTCTCCAGTGATTACCCCCAAGCTGGGAGCACTGAGGCTGGCAGTCACCAGAAGCAGCAGGAATAGATGCCCCAGTGCTGTGGGCAGCCCTATGTGACTGAGTGGCAGGACCAGCTTGGCCAGGGACTGAAAGGCATCTTCATAGATGTCAGGGTCAGGTGGTCAATCCTCTTGGTTCTCAGGCTGCCTGCAGTCTTTGCCCTTCCTCTTCAGACCTACGAGAGTGCCCCAAGCTCCCCTGAGATGATGCAGGACCAAAAATGTCAAGTACTACAGAGAGAAGCCTGGCTTTGTGCAAAATCCCAAGAAAAAAGCTGCTATAGATGCTACAAAGGAGGACCAGAACTGGAGCACAGCCTCGAGCTCCAGCTCATGCCCATGGTGATACTACCCTGAGCTCGCTGAAGGTAGCATCCTCCCAGAAGCAGCTCAGTCAACAAAACCCATCAGCAGTGGAAACTGATCTTAAATCTGCATTGTGCAGTGAGGGAGAGGTGCTGAAGCCTGTTTGGAGATCAAGAGACATGGCTAGGAATGCCATGACATTGACAGCCAGGGATCATGCAAGGCAGGCTGAAACTAGGCGGAAACAAGCTCTCTGGGCAGGGATACAAGGGAGAATGAAATGTAGGTGAGGTAGTGTTACTGACATATGAAGTTATTTGGTGCAGGATATAGTTAAATTATTTGCAGAGCCCCCACCTTTTCCTCCCCACCCCAAGAACAGGAATAGAGTCATTAAAACAGCATGTTCTGGGACAGCGGAGATCCCATGGGAGAGCTGGACACAGCGAGAAGTACACTCACCTCCGTGGCCTGACCTGGTCCCCTTGCCTCTTGCCTCAAGGGTCCCCAGCTCTGCCAGAAAGCTTTTGGATAAAGATGATCCCAACGTCTGGTGTATGTAGCACAACAGGATCTTGGGCTGGTCAGACTGGTTTGGGTGACCCCAGCTTGAAGACAACAACAGTGTGGCTGGGATGCAGTTGGGTGTTCACGAAGCAGCATCACCTCTATGTCTCCTACAGCATGTGGTGATGCTCCATTCCGGTGGGCTGTCACTCCCTGGGGTGAGATTCACCCACCAAGCCCCTCATGCCAGAGGAAACACCAGCCCCTTCCCTGGCCTGCATGGACGCACTGGCAGCACTGGCTATAGACCCTAAAGGATGAGTTGGTTACCTGCTTAAGTGGAGGACTGGTGCTGCCAAGACGTGCTTGTCAGGCAGCCAGCACTTGGGAAAGGAGGAAGAAGAACGTGGAAAGAACAAGTCACTGCACTGGGAACATATGGGATAGCAATCTGCTGGGAAGGACAGGCAGCCCACACACTCCTTGGAGAGAGAGCAGAGACCCTCATGAGTGAGTCCTCACAGAGCGCTGAATTAGTATTGGAAAGGACATTGAACAGCCTCACTTTCCTCTGGGTCCAGGAACGGAGAAGCAGGATGAACAGAGATACTATTTCTTGCGCCAGATATGTTCCTTGGCAAAAGGTGACATGCTTGTGAAGAGTGCAGAATGAGGGGCCCATGGAACAGAACCAGGGAACTCTTACCCCAGAGGATGAGGAAGAGGCACAGTGCAAGGGACAAGGGAGGACTACAGCAATGGTGACATCTCAACTTTTGCCATGTGGTCTCCATGTGGCCAAGGATCCCTTATTTCTAGGCAAGCCCTCCAAGGAGAGGATGCTTCTCCTGGCAGCAAAGAGCAGGAGTGGCAGCTGCTGGGATGGGATGCAGATGGAGCCAGCACAGCCTTCTCATTCTTAGGCAGGACGCAGCAAAGCCAGGTCACAGGAAATGCAGCAGGCAAAGCTCTCTACAGGGCACAGTTATACCCTCTTCCCATCTGGAACAGCAGGACCAGTTGACTTGCTGCCACTTGCCTCTGACTGCCACCACCCCACATCATCCTCCTCACTCCCTTTCCCCTGGAGCTCACAGGGAGGTGGCAGTCCCTTTTGGTCAGGGCTCCTGAGAAAGACTGAGGAAGATCATCCTCTTTCTGCTGGCCTCACATCATCTCATGACCCAAACCACTGTCTGTCTCACCACTCACTGGTCGCACTGTGCCCCAACAGCCGATTTTAATAAGGAATTATCTCCACTGCCACTAGGTAACAAGTACCGGGCTCTTCATGCTGGCAAATGCAGGTATCTCTGACATGGCCACAAGTGTCAGGATCCAAGGGGGATCTTTGGGGAGACACAACCTTGTTAAGTGCTGGTCTGCATCCCTGGGGGACGCATGTGTGAGCCTGACACAGGCAGCAACAGAGCAGCAATGGGAGGCCAGACAGGTAAAAACTGTTGACCTAAATGAACATAAAAATGAACACAACCACAGAGGTCTTCCATGGTGTTAGTGGCCATTTTGAACATCTTAGCAGGCCCTTTCTTTCTAAGGCAGATTATTTTCTAAACAATGACAGAGGCCGTTACACCAATACACCCCTGCACAATGTCGTGCCTATATCATCCATGGAGGAGAACTTGCACATTCCATGAGGACAGTGATCTGATGCCTTCTCTTCCCCATTCATTGTCACGGGGTAAACTCAGAGCCTGGAAGCTTAGTTGAAGTGAAATGTGAATCCAAGAGTTCAGAAAACCCTTTTCCAAAGCCTAGTCAGGGAACTAGGATGGATATCTCAATAGAACAGACTTTCCCAAGAGATTTTCAATAATTCCTGGATTTGGACTCATGTTGTTACTTCTCTTATCAAGCAGGACATGCGTATTCATGACAGATGAGGACTAGACTTTTACATCTGCTCGAGACATTAATTCCAAGAGAAATCAGAGCTAATGATTATGTTTTGAGATTACTAGAGGTCCTTAGTGTTTACAGTGGAACACAGAAAACCTGAATTTGTATTGCTCTGCTGAGGCCTCTCTCACATTCTGGAAATGAAATGGTTTGGCTGTCCCGGACGTTGAACTTGATTAGTGTCCACAACAAATGCAGTCAGAAGCAGGACTGCGAGGCTGCTTAGTGTTGCTTTTCAAGGACAGCTTTGTTGCCCAATATCCTGAAACAATATCCTGTTTTCCTCACAAGAAAAAAATTCCTAATGGGATTAATATTAAATCCGTCTTTTAAAGGAGACAAAAACGCAGCAGCACAGAGCAGGAAGGACTCCTTCCCATTTTCAGTAAGATGGAGAAGCAGCAGGAGCAGCAGGAACAGGAACAGCAGAGATGTCCTGCAGCTTCTCTGCTGCCCTTCCAGCCCATCACTGCTCTGGCAGCTCCCTGCTCACTTGAGCTCTGCCATCCCTGGCCTCCTGTTTCACGCATTGCTCTAAAACCCACGCACTGGGGCATTGCACATCAGTGCCAGATGAAGGAGGTGCTCTCTGGCTTCATCCATCCCAGCAGCACTGGGTCTTCTCAAAGGAAGACCGTGTTCCAGCTGGGATCCCCCACAGTACTTCCCACTGCTCGTCCCCAGCGGAGCAGAGCACTTGAGCCTAGGTAGGATCTTAAAGAACAGCAGAGCCAAGTGGCGCTTCGAGTATGATCCAAAATTACCCCTTTGAATTATTATTTATCTTATTGTCTAAGCAAAACAGCACAGGCCTCTCCCTGCTCAGTCACACAGGAACAGATGGATCAAGGGATCCTCCCACCCACTCACTCTTTGGGTTATGGTGTCTCAGCTCAGAAGTGGGTGAAAGAGTTGGTTTTAGTCCCTGGCCTTTTATTGAGTGCACCTGGTCCATTCAGTGCCTCAACACGCTCAGAGCACACCCACGACCATGCTTGCTGTGATGGAGGAGCAGTGGTTCCTTTGATATGGAAGCGCTCACACTTCCCCACAGCTGCTCCGTCTCCATCTGTGGAGTGTCACTGTTTATTCCCTTCTTTCTTTTCCTTGGCTCACAGTTGAACTACACCACTCTTCTTTTGGCTGTAAAACAAATTAGAGCATTAGACATGCGACCCAGAAGTCAAGTAGCGTCATTAGGCTTTGGGAGACAGCAGCCGGAGAAAAACATTCCCAGGTAACAGTCCCTTTTGTGCAGGACTTGGGACATGTGGGGAATGAAAAACATGGGATACACAGCTGCCACAGGCTGGTTTGCATCCAGAGATGAGGAGCTCTGCTTGGGATGGGAACATGCTATCAGCAAGGGCCTCTCCCACACCCCGAGGTGTTGGGCACGCAGAGCCTGGGACTGTTTTATCCTGCAGAACCAAATTGTGAGCGGAATGGTGAGGGCATCCAGCTCCTTCACATCCCTGGGCACAAAGGCCCAGCTGAAATAACTGATCCATCACAAATGTCTCCCCCGGCAGTGTGTCCTTACCTTCATGGGAGCACAGCTGCTAGCGTGGGCTGGCAATGCTCAGAAAAGTTGTGGTGAACACAAAAGCACAGTCGCCAGGCAATGAATTTTAATTTTAACGGATTTTTAAGTGCTGATGGGTTTTAATACAGGCACTGTGCAGCATTCTGCACCTGAAGGGGTCCAGGACTCCCGGGGCAGGGCCAGGTATGCCAGGAATGGGGCCAGGACTCCCGGGAGTGGGGTCAGGGCCCCCCGGGAGCAGGGCCGGGGCTTCCAAGAGCAGGGCCAGGAACCCCAGGAGTGGAGTCAGGACTCTCGGGAGCGTGTCCAGGACCCCCGGGAGGGATGAGAGCCCGGCAGTGAGGGGCAAGGGGACCCCCTGTTCCTGCCCAGCGAGTGGAACTCCTGCGCCGAGTCAATCCGTGGGACAAGTTCAGGGAAGTCTCGCGCTGCCGCTGCGCCGGGCAGTGTCATCCGGCCCGGCCTCCTTGCACACCCGGCCCCGAGCC
>VWZW01006990.1:138989-213567 GCA_013397115.1 Edolisoma coerulescens
CCCCCCCCAGCCATTTCCTTGGATGGCTTTTATTGCCTGTAGTTTTAATTAGTGCTCACAAGTAGATTATATTCCTTGCTGGGAGTTTTTATAGCCAACACCTGGTAGTTTCAGCTTTCAAAAATGTTTTGGATAAATCAGTGTGGTTGGATGATGCTTTGAGGTTCACTGAAGGCTGTGAAAGCTCAGTGTGACTCAAAGCAAGAGGTGGCAGAAACTCCAGTGTGCAGCTTGTGTGGGGAGGGGATGTTCAGCAATTCCCAGCGCTCATGGTGGGTGGGTGGGCTGCTCTGTGTTCTGAGAGACTGGACTGCATTGGGAGTCTCTGTGGAGCCTGGCAGTTCCCTCGGTGGCTGCTCGTCCTGGGTGGGTGCCCATAGGTGTGTGTCGGCCCGGGGGTCTGCCTGCAGCCAGAGGCCATATAGATATGGGCTCATCCTGGTGAGTCCCAGAGAGGAAATCAGAAGAAACGGGCTCTGGCTCCTGGGCATAGTTCAACTGCGGACGTGCCAGGGGCAGCGTCTTGTCAATGATTCCTTTGTTGGAGTGGCGGGTGGCTTGGAGCTGCTCGTGATGGTCATGTGTTGCACTGGCCAGGATGCAGGAAAATACCCTGCCAGTGAAAAATCATTGTCTGGGTCAGGCTAAACCAGTCTTAGCAGCTTACAGAAACCGGCCTCCCATGCCTTGCTTCCTCTCACCCTGTGTGGGTCCGGGGCATCACCTGAGCGCTGCCAGGTGTCAGGTGGCTCTGGCAAACCTGGTGCTGTATCAGATAACTGCTGCCAGTACCTCCAGTGGCAGGTAGGAGCGGGATCTCCCCATGACTCTGGGCCACCAGCTGCACTTCGTCTGAGACACCGGGATCCCAGCCTTGGATGTGCACCCAAGCGACATGGAGTGAGTGAAAAGGCAGGAGCCCATAGTTCTGTAGTGTGTGCTGTAGGAACGTGCCATGTAGATGCTGGCATGTCAGCAGCCATGGATGAGATGGTAATCGCTGCGAGCTGGGGTGGATGCAGGCTATAAATAGGAGGCTGCACCTCTCTGAGCCAGCACCACACTGCTTTGAAGTTGTCACTCTGCCTGGTATGACTTCAGGAGCTCTGGAAAAGGCTCTCCTGCTCGAAGGTGGCTTTTTCCTCGAGTGCAAACCTGAGCAGCAGAGAGCTGCAGAGCGAGGGGTGGGCTCTGGTGAAGGAGCCTAGTATTGCCCCTTGGCTGGTGGTGCTTAATATGGGCGGGTGAGGTGGAGGGTACCTCTGGCTGTGAGGCTGGGGAAGGCTGCAGTGCATCAGAAAGTGCCTTCTAAAATCCCTGGGGGTGCACAGGAGTTCTGGAGCTGGTAGTGGTTTCTGTTGCTTTGCATGTTGTGACCCTTGTTTGTGAGCAGCTGCCCTGGTTATGGTTCCTTGCTGGGATGGCTTCTGCTGCTCTTGGCTGCCTGGACCAGCCTTCGTTTGGAGTAACGGCGGCTATGGAGTGTGATCTCGCTGTGCTGCAGCGTGGGCCCATGCATGAGCAGCCTGACCCTGACGGCCTCTGGATCGCTCCCAATCAGCCTCTCCCTGCTCAGACTCTCCGAGGGGATTCCACACTTCAGCAAGCCTGAATGACATTGCCCTGTTTATTTTGTTTTCTAGTCACTTCTGGTTTTGAGCTTTTTAGGTGAATTGTTTTTATAGTTGTGTGCTTTGTGAAACCTGCTGTAGCCTTTTTGGTCAAGGAGGAGGGTTTGGATGCAGTTGGGTCAGGAGGTGCCCTGCCAGGGCCAAACTGCCAGGGAACCAGGCTCTGCTGGGACTGCTCTGTGTGGATCCACCTCCCCCTTCCCTGGTGGCATATGGGAGCCTTCCTTAGTCACCTCTCAGGCTAAGTTTAGCCACAGCCTGACCTTTAGAGGTGGTGGATGTGCTGTGACACCCAATTGCCGTGTCTCAGCAGAAATAGGGGTGTCCTATTTGGCTCATGCACGGGGACTTACTTCCCCTCAGTGTGTCTGCATTTAATAACCTTGGTGTGCTGTTCCTGCTCCAGGTGGCCTGGGGCTTCCTGGGATTTTGCAGTGCTGGGGTAGCACTCCTGAAGATGCTGTGGGAGCTCTGCCCATGCAGATAAGCCTGGCTGCAGTCACAGACACTGCCTGCCCTTTCCAGCTTAGGTCAGGGTGTCATGTCTTAAATTTGTCGCTTACAAATGTGTGATGACTGGGGCTCTTAAAGACCAGCTGCAATCTGAGCATGGGCTTTGGGGTGGCCCAGTGTGCTGGTGATCCTGGGGTGCTCTTGCCTCATGGATCAGCTTTCCTGAAGGTGGTGCAGTGCCAGCCTTGCTAACAGAGCTTGAGCCATGCAGTTGTATGCCAGGAACAGGCATTCTGCTTTCAGCTGATGCAACACTTTGTCCTTTGCAGATCTTTGATCCCCAACTGAGTCATCGCCAACTTGATTCAAGATGCCACCGGCCATCGGAGGCCCTGTAGGATACACCCCTCCTGAAGGAGGATGGGGATGGGCTGTGGTCATTGGAGCCTTTATCTCCATTGGGTTTTCCTATGCCTTCCCCAAATCCATCACAGTGTTCTTCAAGGAGATTGAGATCATCTTCAATGCGTCCAGCAGCAAAGTCTCCTGGATCTCCTCCATCATGCTGGCTGTTATGTATGCAGGAGGTAAGTGGGCTGGAGGCAGTGGTACATGTGCTCCTGTATCACAGCACAAGATGCTGCTCTCCTGCTGTGGCTGGTGATTCCTACCTGGCTCTAGTGCCAACAACCAAAACTTTGCTAAAAGTTGGAATTCTCTCCTTATGTGAGAGCAAAACCTCCCTTAATGAGTTTTCTTAAAGGAAGTTGCTCAGAAAGTTCCATTTAATGCCCAGAATGCAAAAACTGGGTTAATCTGTCCTCCTCTGCAAAGCTGTAAAATCTTTCCGGGGAATTACAACTTGTGTAATTCTGCCCTTGTCCTTGTTACAGTGGGCTGTGGATGCCGTGTCTGCTCCCAGCACCCTCCTGAAGGCCGGGGAGCTGCTGTGCCACATGTGGGAGCCCTGCTCTCAGGGGCACTTTCTTTTGGATAAGATGGTGATATTTTTTAATTTTTTTTTTTTTTTTTCAATTCAGGGAACAGTGGGTGTACTTAGGGATCTATCCCCAGTTTCTCGTCAGCTCAGTTGTGCTTGGAGTGCACTGAAGCCTCGTGCTGCATGTTGTTCCTTGCTGGTGCCAAGCAGTGCCATAAGCAGCTTGTGCTGTTTGAGGATGACAGTGTGTGCTGGAAGTACAGAGACACGAGCAGAATAAGGCAAACCCACCTAAACTGAAACAGCTCCCCTCCCCTGTCCTTCAGAAGCTGCCTTTTGAAGGCTTTTAATTCCCAAGCTGGGTGCTTTATGCATGTCTTTAATGGATGAGGAGCACGCAGAGCATTCCTGGTCTCCAGACCCCCGGGGTCTTGTATGTGCCTGCAAACATAGCGTTGTGCTGGGCTGAAAGAAACACTGTGAGCCTGCTGTTGTGGCCACTTCAGAGGCAAATGAGAGCTTGTCCTGCTGCCAGTCCCCAGCTGGCAAGTTGCCCGCAGCCTTGTTGCATTTGTGCATCCAAAGGAGCTGACGTCAGCTCCCGGCTGAGCACGAGGCTTTTCCTTTGCAGGGAACAGGCTCTGCTTTGTCCTCGCTCAGCTAGCGAAGCGACCAGCACATTTCCCTGCTCCAATGTTGTAACAAGCTTGTAAACCGTGTAACTGCCTTAATGAGACCCAATCTGGGCCATTCCTCCTCTCCTGATAGCTCAGAGCTAGTTCTTCTGGGGCCACTGTCTAGGGCTGACTGGCAGCAAGGGTAGGAACTCCCTCCTCCAGTCCTGGACTTGTGGTTGTCCCCATGTCCCCCTCCCTCCATTCTGATACTGTCTCTCCTGCTTCTGCTGAACTGTTGCCGTTAAATTCCAGCAGCTGCTGGTCTTGAACCACTTGCCTGCATGCTAGGTGGCAGGGATGCTAAAAGTACCCCAGATGTACCTGGGTGCATTTTTTTCCCCCAGAGGGTGGTCAGGTACTGAACAGGCTTCCCAGAGCAGTGGTCACAGCCCCAAGGCTGCCAGAGCTCGAAGAGCATTTTGGACAGTGCTCTCAGGCAGAGGGTGGGATTGCTGGGGTTGTCCTGTGCAGAGCCAGGAGCGGGACTTGATCCTTGAGGATCACTTCCATCTCAGGATTTTCTATGATTCATCCCCCAGCTGCTAGAGCACAGAAATTGCTGCTGCCCCACTCATTCCTGCCTGAAACCAGACCCTTTGCAGAGTCTGAATTGCACTGGAGCAGTCCCAGTCTGCGTCCCATTTTCCCTGTCTCCTAGGACACCTGCTTGTTTGGAGGCCAAAAAAGTAGTTCATCCTCTGGAAAAACGTTCTGGGCTGATGGAATCTCAGAGCTGGGGCAGCTCCTGTCCTGGGCAGGGCTAGGTGTGATGAAGCAGCACATTTCCTTACAGCTGCCCTGTGCAGTCACCATCAGGATGCATAGATGTCATGGCGTCAAACGCCCCTTTGTCAGCTCCATGTTGGGATAAGATTCCATTACTTAGATTTTTTTGGCAGCTTGAGCAATCGAGTTAGGTCAGGTAATGTTTAGTCCAAAATGCTTCATGTGAATTTAGAAAATAGGAGTGGGTGCAAATTATTTCCCTTAAAAAAAAAAAAAGGTGTGTGTGGGGGAATTGCCCCAGGGTACCTGGCACTGCCCAGCTGGGTGGCTTCCTGCTAATTGCCCTTCAGAGCCTGCTGCTCCCAGGTGGACTTCCCAGAGGAGAGGCCATGGCTGCCTTTAGACTCTGTTCAGGGGCATCACGTTTGCTGAGTTCAAGGTCCAGGTTTTGCAAAGTGCTCTGAAAAGCTCTGTGGGGCAGTCTGTGAGACTCGTGATGTGGCAGCTCCCGGGTGCTGCTGCCTCTCACAGGACGAGGGCCATGGCCCATTCCTGGTGGCATGGAGTTGAAGCCTCTGGTAGCACTCTAGATGCAGGGAGCAGGAGGCTGTGGGGCTGGGGGCAGCCTCTGCAGCGCCAAGGCTTCTGTAACCTGCTCCAGGCTTTGTTTAAACTGGGCAAAAAGGTCAAGTACCATCTAAGGACCCGTGAATAACATGTTGACAACCTCCCTGTCTGTTAATAGCAAAGCAAGGTCTGTTAATATTCAATGGATGTTCATTCAGTGTATTTAAATATGTTTTAGTGTCTGTAGAGCATGCTTGGCAGTATCTAATCACTGTTTGCTTTGGATTAAAGCTCCTGATAGTGAAGCACTTAAGAGAGCAATTGGGCCCTGTCTGCCTTAGGGGTAGCAGTGAAAACAGAAGCACCCCTTCTCCTGGGGCAGTGCCGCTTCTCCCCAAGCTCTGGGGAGCTTCACCTACACCCAGAGAAGATGTTTCCTCACAGCTTTGTCTGGTCTTGATAAGAAACCTCTGGCAGGAGATGTGCAGTTGCTTTGTTGCTGGGATCCCAGCCCATGGTGGGTGGGTGGCCGCAAGTAGGGCAGAGCCCAGAGCACAGCATGGGGCAGGTGGCTTCAGCCTGTCCCAAAGCCCTGTTTCTGGGGGCAGCTGGTGCCCAGGCAGCTCCTATTTCAGCCCACAGAAGGCAACTTACTCAGAGAAGTCAAAGCTTTCTGTGCTCCAACAATCCTTTCTCTCTTATGGTTGATTTAGATTAGATATTAGGAAGAAATCCTTCCCTGAGGGTGATGAGGCCCTGGCACAGAGAAGCCTAGAGAAGCTGGGGGCTGCCCCATCCCTGGAAATGTTCAAGGCTGGGTTGGATGGGGCTTGGAGCAACCTGTTCTAGTGGAAAGTGTCCCTGCCCATGGCAGGGAGTCGGAGCAAGAAGATCTTTAAGGTCTGTTCTAACCCAAACCATTCTGTGATTCTCTTATCTCCAGGTGCCTCTGAACCTCCTGCCCTTTCCCCTTACCCCTCACTGGGAGAAGCATCACTGTGTGAAAGCTGGAATCCTCTGTCAGTAAAGCTGCAGTGTGCTTGCTGTGTGTGTGTTCTGTCTCTCATACAAAGATAACTTCTCTCTGTATGCATCTCCTTTGTTTGCCCAGGTCCCATCAGCAGCATCCTGGTGAACAAGTACGGCAGCCGGCCCATCATGATCGCAGGCGGCTGCCTCTCCGGCTGTGGGCTGATTGCAGCCTCCTTCTGCAACACGGTGGAGGAGCTCTACTTCTGTGTTGGGGTCATAGGGGGTAAGTGATAGCTCTACCCTAGTGGGGCAGTGAAAGGAGCAGCTTCAACCCAGTAATTATTAGTTGATGTCTCTGAATTTGCATAAATTCTGGTTCTTGTCAGTGCCTGGGTGCCTTTTCCTTAGCTGGCAGCAGGGGCTGACTCCTGCTCATGCAGCTGGGAAGTGGGTGGTCAGGTGTTGGAATGGACTGTCTGGGGCACTGGTGGAATCACCATCCCTGGAAATGTTCAAAAAGCATGTGGATGTCACACTTGGGGACATGGGTTAATGGTGGACCCAGCAGTGCTGGTGGAATGGTTGGACTCCGTGATCTTAGAGGGCTTTTCCAACCTAAATGATTCCACAATTCTAAGTTGGAAATGGAGCTGTGAGCCCCCCAGAAGTGAAACCCTGCTGGTCCCACCTGCCCTTCTGCCAGTGCTGCTGGGAGTGTCCAAGCCCTGAGCCCCTTACCTCTCTCCTGCAGGCCTTGGACTTGCCTTCAACTTGAACCCTGCCTTAACCATGATTGGCAAGTACTTCTTCAAGAAGCGTCCACTGGCCAATGGGCTGGCGATGGCGGGCAGCCCCGTCTTCCTCTCTACCCTGGCACCCATCAACCAGCTCTTCTTTGGCATATTTGGCTGGCGTGGCAGCTTCCTCATCCTGGGTGGCCTCCTGCTGAACTGCTGTGTGGCTGGATCCCTGATGCGGCCCATAGGTCCCAAGCCGGATCAGCTGAAGAAAGAGGCCAATAAAGACGTGCAGCAGGAGGCTGGGAAGGCGGGGAAAAAGGATGATGGCGACACCAGCACAGACCTCATCGATGGAAAGGCCAAGAAAGAGAAGAGCTCATTCTTCCAGACAATCAACAAATTCTTGGACCTGTCTCTATTCACACACAGGGGCTTCTTGCTCTATCTGTCAGGCAACGTAATCATGTTCTTCGGGTTGTTCGCTCCCTTGGTCTTCCTCAGCAATTACGCAAAGAGCAAGAAGATTGCTAGTGAGTCTGCAGCCTTCCTGCTCTCCATACTGGCCTTTGTGGACATGGTGGCCAGACCTTCCATGGGACTGGTGGCAAACACCAAGTGGATCAGACCCCGCATCCAGTATTTCTTCGCCATCTCTGTGATTTACAATGGGGTTTGCCACCTCTTGGCCCCCATGTCCACCACCTATGCTGGCTTCTGCATTTATGCTGGCTTCTTTGGCTTTGCCTTTGGCTGGCTGAGCTCGATCCTGTTTGAGACCCTGATGGACCTGGTGGGAGCTCAGCGGTTTTCGAGCGCTGTTGGCCTGGTGACCATCGTGGAATGCTGCCCTGTGCTTCTGGGACCCCCTATGCTAGGTAGGGTGTGCTGTGCCTGGAGAACTCGCTTGAGGACATGGTTTTAATGGGGTGGTGCTGGGTTGGTGATTGGACTTGATAATCTTAAAGGTCTTTCCCAACCTTAATGATTCTATGATTCTTCGACTCTGGCTGTCCTGCCTGGACTTGCTGAGTGGTGGTGGGTTCCCTTGAGCCATGGGCAGCCCTTGGCACTGGGGCAGCGGTCAGGAGACTACCCCAGCATCTGAGGAATGGCTGAGGAAGTGGGGTCTGAACCCCTGGCACAGGGTGGGGGAGCAGGGGATAAAGGAATGGGGGACAGGTCCTTGCCTGAAGGTGAGGGTGATGGGCTTGGGCTGCTCTTGGGAACATCTCCATGACCTGGAGCTGCTCTGGGGGTGTCTTGCTAAACTGTCCCCTCTCTTGTCTCTTAGGGAAGCTCAATGACATGTATGGTGACTACAAGTACACATACTGGGCCTGCGGGGTTGTCCTGATCATCTCCGGGATCTACCTCTTCATCGGGATGGGCATCAACTATCGCCTGGTGGCAAAGGAGCAAAAGGCGGAGGAGAAGGCGAAGAACGAAGGGAAGGAGGAGGAGACCAACATTGACGAGGCTGAGAAGCAGAAAGAGGCAAACAATGACGTGGCACCCTCATCTCAGAAGAGTGCGGAGGATGGTGTCAAAGAGGAGGAGAGCCGCATGTGAGGGACCGGTCTTAATCCTGGAGTGTCGTTGAAGCGCTGCTGCCCTGGTGCGGCGGCCAGGGCAGAGCTCTGCTGGCGCTGGGTGGCCGTGAGAAGTGTTTAAACCGGGTGTTCATTTTTAAACAGGCTCTGAATTGTCTTTCCATCTGTGTTCAACAAAGGTAACAGGACTACACATGCAGTATCCTCATGTGTCCAGGGCAGGGGGGCTTTTATAGTCTGGCTTTTTAACAGTAACATGAATGTACTAATATGTGCCTTACAGTCTCCATATCTAGCTGAATCTGGATGAGTCTTAACTCTAAACTGTGCTTTAGCTCTGTATTCTGCTTGGGGTTGGGGGGTGGGGGGGTTATGTGTGTGTTCTGGGGAGTTTTGTTGTTAAAAAGCCATAAAAAGCAGGATACTGGATTTGTTGAAGCACGATGGGCTTCAGGGCCAGCCCTGGATGAATACTGCTTCACACGCTTCTTACTGCAGGCCCTCTGTGGGGGGTGATGTGGGCATGGGGCAAGGTGCTCCTCAGCCCCTGTGCCCAATGCCTCTTGGCTCTGTAGGTGGTCTTTAGGTATGTTTTGACAACACTTTAGCTACTGTAGTTCTTTAAAATCCCTGTTTTTGTAGCTGTTCTCTCATGGGATATTCAGGTTGAAGAAAGACGGCTGTGGTTCTTGTTGGGCAGCGTCACCCACTCGGGGGCCGTGGCAGCCCTGCTTCTTGCCCAAGCCTTCCTTGGGGAGTGTTGGGGTCCCCCCTGCCTCCCCACTCTGCCTCAGTAGTGCCTCTTCTCAGCCCAGTGCTGGCTGATGTGAAATGGGCTCAGGTTGGGGTGCTGGCATTCATGCTGCTGTCAGCTGTGCTGCCCCATCCTGCCCGTGGGGTGGGTTTCCACTGGAGCATCCCATCCAGCCAATGTTTTGGTGCCTGCCCTGGGCAGAGTGGTGAGGTGGGTGGAGTTGGTACATCCCTGAGACTTTTTCTGCTTTTGCTCTTTTATCTGTTAGAGAAACCTCTTTTACTTGCTTCTGTTCAACTGAGATCTTAAGGCGGTGGATGCTGAACCTCTCACATCTAGGACACGTAAGGGGGAGGAAAGAATTTGTATGTATTTATTTTTTATTTTTTAGTGTTGGAAAATATCTCAACGTACGTGGAGCAGGTTAATGGCTCTCAAGTTCTAGTAAATGTTGATCAGAATTCATGTTAAGAGGCTGAGTTTTTTCAAATAAACTTGTTTTTTTACAATTTACCCATCAAATGTTGAACTTCTTTCTTAGAAGTGTGATTTCAATGTGCCAGATCACAAAGTTTTGCGGTCAATTTTGGGGACAGGGTGAGTGGGGCTGTGGCAGGGCCTGGCTCTCCACTTGCTGCTCCAGCACCCTGTGGAAGCTGGATACATACTGAGAGGGTGAAATGCCCCTTTTCAGCTGGAAGAGGAGGCTTTGGTTAGCAGTTGGGATGGCTAGAGCATAGTGTCCCCATGCACTCTGGTTTTAGAAACCTATAAAAACCCTTGAGAACTCCCTTGATTGTGAGGGGGAGGGACATGCACGTAGAAGTCTGAGTGATGTGCAGATGTTCTTGCTGTCTGTTTGTGCTGTTTCCTTCTGAGCTGAGTGGGACCACACCTGTGTGGGGCTGAAACTGAATGAGGGGTTAAATGAAGGTGGTCTTGAGGGAGTTCTGGGGTCCCTGGACCTGTGGCAGGTTCAGGCCCTGCATTGCAGCTGCTCTCCTTGCTCTCCCTTGTCTGCAAGGCCTCTTTTGCCTTTTTTCGGTCTAAATATCTCATAAAGCAGCCTGGATTGTTGGAGGGTTTTTTTATACCGTAGATTGTAAAGCCAGGGGAGTATTTTGTACAAGAGGATGTCGTACAGTTACTGAGCTGTGATATTGTAAAGCCAGGTAATTGTATTTTCATAGCTGGGATGTCTGGTGAACCGCAGGGATGGGCTCATGTCACAATAACCCACTCCTGGGAAGCTGCCTCTGTTATCAGAGATTTTGTAGATACAGACAAGCTCCTCCCCTCTGTGTGTGGGGTGGTTTCTGGTGGGACTTAGACAGGGCTGCAGGACGGCCTGGGCTCTTCTGCCATACCAAGCGTTGGTAATGCCTGTTGAGAGGAGCATCTGTCCTCTGCAGTGAAGGACGTGCTCAGCCCTTCTCTGCTGATCCCCACCTCTTGTGAGCATTGAGGGTCCTGTCTGGGCTGTGTCCACAGCTGACATGGATGTTCCTGTAGCCAGCACCACTGGGAGAGGCTCACACAGCTAGGGCAGGGAGCCAACCCTGCTTCTAAGGAAAAAAGTGTATAAATAATTTCCTCTTGCTTGGATGTGGCTGGCTGGGAACACTTCAGCAGTAAATCCTGATTGTTCTCTACGGGTGATCTCCATGCCCCATCTGGAGCTCGGTGTCAGCCCTGTCCTGGCTCCAGGATCTCCTGTGGGACTTGTTCCTAGGATCTAATGCCATGGAAATGCAGGTGAGGGAGGAAGGTGTCTCTTGGATCAGGAGGAGAAACTTTTGCCTGGTATTAGGCTATAAATTATTAAGTGCCCTGATTAGGGTAGAGTACAGTCCTTGCTGTGGCAGGCATGGCACTGCCCAGGGCACGGACTCTGCCCTGGGCCAGCCTCTCCCACCAGGCAGGGGCTGTCCCTGTGCTTGCTCCTGGCTCAGCTCTATATTTAGTCATGTTATTTCTGCAAGCAAAGTTATCTGCAGTGCTGGGAAGTACGTGAGCTGGGCTCCCAGAGCCTCTCTCATTGTTACGTACCTGTAAAACAGGAGCTAAAATTAGGCACAGGGCTCCAAAAAGCAGATGGGAGCCCTGGCTTTACCCATGGTGGTGGGTGAGTGGGCAGTGGATGTTCAAACCAGCCCCTTAACCCATGGCACTGCCTAACTGGAGGAGATGAAGATCTGCTGGGATGATCCCTTTGCAAAGGTCCATATGGGGACATGTGTGCTTCCTTGCTCCCCAGGCCAGGAGATGTGAGCAGTGGGAGGATTGCTGGCCAGATTCCCCCCCCATTCTTCCACAGGTTTCCTCTATGCACCCAGCCACGTCGCCTTCCTTCCTCCAGGGGTAGCAAAATAAAATTCTCTTCATAGCGGGCAGGATTGAGGAAATACTTGGGAGCTAATTCCCCTGCAGTTTGTTTTCCCGAACATCTGAGGTCGCCGACCAGAAATGCTCAGCAGCCGCTGGGGATGGGGGGNGGTGGCAGCCGGGTCCATTGGTGGGAGCTGGGATGAGGCAGGCAGATCCCAGCTCTCCTCCTACCCTTCCTTTCCTCTGTTAGGGAATTTGAGGGCAGTTCACTGGGTGAGCCCTCTGGATGCAGTGGTTATGGGCTGGGAAGCTGCTGTCTCTGCTGTGCTGTTGGGACATCCTCCATCACCTCCCTGGGGGGTGCCCAAATGCACCCTAACCTCATGGGTGCTTTGAGCCCATTTTCCCAGGTCTATGGGGCTGTGGTGCCTATGGTACTGTGAGAGACCGGGCAGCCCCACAGCCCTTCACCCACAGACGTTCCCAGCCTCCTGAAACAGCCTAATCTTCCCCACAACGCAGCACAATCCCCTTCCTGGGGAGAGGGGAGCCCGGCTGCAGATCTCATTCATGTGACAAGCATGAGGAGGGGATCTGGGTCCCTGCCTGCTCCCGCTCTGCCCAGGGACTTTATTCAGTTCTTTTGGGAGATTTGGGTTATGCTGAGTGTGCAGCTCTGTCCAAGCACTCTGGGCTGCTGCTCTGCAAACAAATGCTGCCGTTCCCAGCCGCCGCCAAGGTGCTTGTGGGGCAGTGCTGGGAAGGGCAGGCAGCTGCTGGGAAAGGTCTGTCTGTCCCATGGCCAGCACTGTCTCTGGCTGTGGATGTCTGCCCTGGCTGGGACAGGGGCAGGGAGAATTACAGAATCATGGAATGGTTTGGGTTGGAAGGGACTTTAAAGCTCATCTCATTCCACTCCCTGACATGGGCAAGGACACCTTCCACTAGACCAGGTTGCTCCAAGCCCCATCAACCTGGTCTTGAACACTTCCACAAAATGGCAGGGAGATCAGTGCCACTCACATTGCTGCTGCTAGCTTCCACTTTCCTGCTGCAGGTGGGTATATGGGGATGACCACAGCCCTACAGTGCCCAGCCTGACTGCCACAGAAGCTTTGAGATGAGCCATGGCTGCAGTGACACTTCCTCCAGCGTCACTCAAACCACCCTGCTTGCAGCTGAGGAGTAGGAGAAACCTGTAGGAAGAGCTCCTGGCCTTTGGGGAAGCCTTCCTCTTTCTCTTCTTCTACCTTGGGCTGCCTGTGGGACAGGGGTGTGTCCAGGTTTGTGCCCTGGCACAGACCAAACACCCTTGTACAATGAGCAGCCTGATTTAGCCCTGATGTTGGAGAGCCCTGCCCCTGGCATGGCATGGCATGGCACGGCACGGCACAGGGATGGATGTACAAGAGTGGGCAGATGGACAGGGCCGCAGCTCAGTCTTTGCTGCCTGGGCTGGGCTTGGTGGGGAAAAACAACAACCCCTTAACATAGGAGCAAAACAGAATTAGAGGAGACAGAGAATCAATGGCTGCAGGATGATCAATTATTTTCAGTGCACATTATATTCTGTTAACGAGAGCCCTTTGCTGTGTTAGGGTGGGGGGGGTGAGCAAAGCCTCACTGTCATGGAGCTGTTCTGGGAGGGGGTGGTGAGGGATACCCCGCTGTCATGGAGCCATTCCAGAGGTGGTGAGGGATGCCCAATGCCATGTGGTGATGGGGCGCAGCCCGTGCCCAGGGTGGCTCTGTGGGGACAGGCTGTGTTCACTGCAAACACGGCCAAGGACAAACTCTGCTGCACTTTGCCCGGGCTTTTCCCCTGGGTGGACCCAGGACCTTTGCTCTGCCTCAGGCAGAGATTGTGGCATCCCCATGTTGCTCGGGTACAGCCTTAGGAGCAGCCCTGCGATCTGGGGTGTGTGGTGATGCCCAGGCAAGGCTGGGATGTTGCTGCCATGTCCCCGTGGAGGGCTCGAGGTGGTCTGGGCCAACGAGTTAAAGGAGGAGAAGCTGTTTAGTGGCACATAGCAGGCAGACTGGTCCTGTCTGTGCTGTGAGCTGGACTGTGCACGGTAGGAAGAGGCTGCACTGGCCCCATGATGGGCCCAGGCACATCCTGAGCATCCCAGGTTTTCTACAGTGCTGGCAGATGGGAAGTGCCTGAAGTTGCTGGGGCCAGTGCCTCAGCCAAATGCCCATCTATGCCCACTCCCCTGCCTGCCCTGCACTCTGGGGAGAGGAGATGCTCAGGGCAGATGCTCATTGGGGCAGGCACCAATTTCTTCTATCTAATGACCAGCAGTAGGACCCAAGGGAATGTCTGGAGCTGCGTCGGGAGGTTTGGGTTGGATATCAGGAAAAGGTTCTTCCCCCAAAGGGTGGGCAGAACTGGAACAGGCTGCCCAGGGCAGTGGTCAAGGCCCCAAGGCTGCCAGAGTTCCAGCAGTATTTGGACAACGCTCTCAGGCACAGGGTGGGATTGTTGGGGTCATCCTGTGCAGGGCCAGGAGTTGGACTCGATGATCCTTGTGGGTCCCTTCCCGCTCAGGATATTCCTTGATTCTGTGATTTACCCCCTGTAAATTAGCAGAGCCTCCTGGGCCACAGAGCATCATCTGTTCACCCTTGGGCTGTCAGTGTCTCAACAGCAGCTTTTATTGTGATGTTTTGCTGTGGCTTGATATGAATTTAATTACTACTATTAATCGTCAGAAGGGGCTGTGCTGGTGGCTTGTAGAGCCCCACCAGGACTTAGAGCCAGAGCAGCTGGTCACTCTTAAAATTAGGGCTGGGGCAGAGCATCAGTGACCCACACTGGGGGAACAGTTTACGGGCAGAAGCAGGGTGCAGGCAGGAGGCTGCACATTCATTCCTGAGTCGGATCCAGCTCCATGAGCACCCTCTCGTGGCAACTACCCCACCTACGGCCCCGCTGCCTCAGCAGCACCCTCGCCCCGCCTTCCCACTGTGCCCAGAACCCAGGATTAGGGGGAGGTGGACGCTACAGCCCGGCAGCTCCCACAGCTCAGCTGTTCCTGCTGGGAGTGGTTCCCGCTGTGAAAAGATGAGGTGGGAGCACAGTGACACAGGGTGTGGGGAGACAGGAATTTAGGGGTGCAGTGGGAGCCAGGACAGGATCCTCCAGGGGCTGTGGGCAGGGCTGTGCAGATTTATCCCAGACTCTTGCACCTGTGACTCTGGGCACGAGAGCTGGGAGTAATTGCACTGGGAAAAGACTAAAACTGAGAAAATCAAACCAGTATGATCCTGGCCACGATTAACAAAGTATTAATTAAATACATACCCACAGAAAGAAAGATTGCTAATTACCTTCTATGGAAAATTAGGGGAGAAAAGACAGAAAATGAAAAACATTTAAAATGTAATTGGAGGCTGCATGTTGTGCATAAGAATGAGCCTGTTTTTGTCAATTTAATTGTTTGCAATTACAGATCATTGTCTCGTTTCCATCTCCTCCCTGTCAGACTGGGAGCTGCCTCCCTCCTCTGGTGGTGCTGACCTCCCTGCATCCCCCATCCAGCTGTGCTGGCCTCCTACCTCCCCACCACCCTGTCCCCAGCCATGGACATGGGGTGTCCAAGCTAGGGCGAGCCAAGTGGTGTCACGAGGGCTCCTTGGCCAAGAGCCTGAGCTGCTCCCACATGTGGGTGCAGTTCCCAAGCCCCCACTGACCCCTGCATCGATCCCCTTCCTTTGATGTCCCTGTCAGGAGTGCCCATGATCCGCAGACAATGCCATGGTGAAGCTCACCGGGCTTTGAGTTGCACTAAACCACGTGAAAATGAAATCAATCCTGCAGTTGGGTGACTCAGTAATGAAGAGTTGAGTCCCCCACTGTGGTGTGGCACGTCTCTGATATCTTCATTGCTTTTATCTGCATGGGGGGAGCAGATTTACCAGGTGGCTTTTCAACCAAGACGGCAGCAAATGGGCTGATGATTATCCCCTTCCCAGAGACATCCTGGAGGTTAATCCCGTGATCCATCCCAGTGCACCAGGGCACGGGGGAAGCTGCTGGTGGAGAGTTTGGTTCTGTGCCATCAGCGGGTGCTGTGGAGCCTCGCCAGCACCTGCAGCTCTGCCTGGCACCTGCATGTAGCCTGTGGCAGGGTGGCAAGGGCAGCCCAAGGGACACCCAATCAGCTTTGGAACACTTTCCCAGTGGGAGTGTGGCCTGGGAAGAGTCAGGAGCAATGCTGACCTGCCTGAGATGTCAGCAGGGTCCCCTGTGGGGCTCTACAGGACACCACAGCCGGTGACAAGGCTTCAGGCTGGGGCAGAGAGCAGAGCACTGAGGGACTAGTGCATTAGTAACATTTTAAAACATTAGCTCTCACCCAGAACAATTCCAGCTCCTACATCAGGGCAGGCTCAAACTTAGGAAATGGCTGAGAAGCCAGTCAGGACACCATGTCCTGGCACAAACCCTGGCTGGCATGGGACCACCCTATCCTTCTGCAAAGTTAAAGGGGAAAAAGGAGAAAAAGCCACAGCTGGCCACAGTCCCAGCATCCCAGCAAAGGCTCTCAGGCAGCCCTAGCACTGCACCCACCCACAATGTGCAGATACAGGCATCACTCCCCTCAGTGTGTGTCCTCACCAAATGTGCAGCTCCATGGCTCTGAACAGCCTGTGCCAACCAGATCTCATGCAGGAGTTGAGGAAACAGCTGAGCATGTCTATAAAATAATTTAGGAGCTCTCTTTCAAGTTTCTTCCTGCATAAAGGGAAGAAACAGTCAGATGGGGTGATTTATTCCCAGTCCATGTGGGCAGCAGTGGTGCCTCACTGGGAAACATCGGCACTGCCCCATGCCTGGGGCAGCCAGGGCTCCTTAGCTTTGCCATCAGGATAAGGCTCAGATCAGTGGATGCTTTTTTCAGGCCTTAGCCTTGAAATTTCTGCCTTGGAAGGAGCGGTACTGCCTATGAACCCTTCTCTGTGGCAGCGTGGGGCCTGTGCTGTCCCATGCTGGGACATGCCTTGTCCAGGCAGGTGGCAGATACTGGGGCAGCTGTGTCACATCTTGTATCAAAATGGGTAAGGTCTCCCATTGGCTGAAGACTAAGTATGTAATGAGTTACACACAAGTCAGAACAAAGCTAATTACAAAGGACACTTGTGCTAATAACTGCTTTGGAGCCCATATGGGGGTCTAATAGCCGCCAAATAAAAAGCAAAGCAAGCCATTAGCTGGAAATATCTGGTTCTTGCTCAGAGAACAAACAAGAAAGAAATCAAACACCAAGAAATCATTATGTTTAGTTATGGGATGTTGCCCTGGAATACCAGCTTACTAATTATTTATAATTATTTCTGAATGCACATTATAATCTGCTGGACAGGACAGTGACAGTCACCACAGGCGGCTGCCGGGCACTGTTTTTCCCAGGAGTTAAGGCAGCCTTGGTTTATAATCCAGCAGGATCAGAGGTTCCTGCTCTGCCAGGACACCACCCTGGCCGTAACGGCTTTGGCTCCTTGTGATGCATCGCGGTGTTGGCTGTGCACCCACAGCTTCCCAAAGGGTAGAGTGGGGTGTCCCCCATTCCCAGCGCCAGGGGACGGGTGGGACAGGGTTAGTGGAACAGGGCAGTCCTGTCCCCTCTGGACGCACGTGCCAGGGGAAGGGCCAAGGCCAAGGTCAAGGTCAAGGTCAAACCTCGCTGTCCTGCCCTGCCGCTCGCCGCGGCCGTTCGCGGCGGGGCCGCCAGAGGGCGCCGGCGGCCTTGAATAATTCCAGGGATGGGGCACCCACGGGTGCCATGGGCAGCCTGGACCAGGGTCCCGCAACTTTCCCCCAATATCCCATCTAACCTGCCCTCTGACAGTGCGACGTCATTCCCCCTTGTCCTCTCACTCCATGCTTTTGTCCAAAGTCCCTCTCCAGCTCTCTTTCAGCCCCTTTAGGCACTGGAAGGGGCTCTCAGCTCTCCCTGGAGCCTTCACTTCTCCAGGCTGGAAAGAGAGGGCGTGTTCTACAGCTAAAGTAAAACACTTGCTGCTGACACAGCATGCTATGCTGGTCCTCTGGCTAGTTTGTTGTTAGAGGTAATGGACTTTGTCTAGAGAAGAGGAGGGTCAGGGGGCACCATATCACTCTCCACAGGAGGCTGTAGTGACATGGGGGCCGATCTCTTCTACTGCACCTGCAGTGAGAGGTCCAGCGGAAATGGCCTTAGACCAAGACAGGGGAGATTCAGATTCGACATTAAATTTTTTTTTCACTGATAGGAGTGGTCAGGCACTGAAATAGGTTGCCCAGGGAGGGGGTGGAGTCATCATGCCCGGAGGTGTTTAACAGGTGTCTGGATCTGGCACTGAGTGATGTGGTTTAGTGGTTTAGGGGATAGAGTGGCAGTGCTGGGTTGACGGTTGGACTGGATGATCGTAAAGGTCTCTTCCAACACTGATGATTCTATGATTCTATAATTCTATTCCATGACAGCTTTCTTCAGCCTTGAACTTAAAAAAACCAGACTAACCAAAACAACAAAAACTGGGAAAAATGAGTACCAGCACTCTCAGAATGTCTCTGTGCAAGTAGAACAAGCAGGATAAATGCACAGCAGGGTTGAATAAAGAAGTGCTGCTCTCAGTGACTTCAGAGAGACAAGAAAGAAGGAATGAAAGCAAAGTGTGGGAGGGGAATTAAACTTCACACAGATGGAACTCCGAGCATCTCACTGAAATGACCTTCACCTCTGAAGCCTAGAAGAAACCCACAGGATTCAGCATTGCTGTCCCTCATCCTTTCCTGGGAAGCCCAGGGTAGGTGCCTGGCCCTGATACTGATGAGAATTAAAACTTCCTCAAGGCAGGAAATCCATCCGCTGCCACAAAAGGACTTGAGCACGCAGCCAGCATCACTTGACACACAGAGTTACTTAATTTACGGGATTTATGACATCCAGTGCTGCCTGTGTTTTCTCTACCCTCTCCTATTAATCCATAATCCACTATTATAACCCTTTGGAAATGATTTATGGATTTTATCTTCAGTTTCCATCTTGGAAATGGTACCTGTCAGCACCACAGATGGCTCCAGAGCCTCTGGGCTGGGAGGTTGGATAGAGATGGTGGGGAAGGGACAGAGGGGATAACAGGCCTACCTGCCTGGCAATGAAGTTGTCCTGTGCCCCAGTGTCCCTGCACAGCACCAAGCCACAGATCCCCTGTTCCTGCCTACACCAGAATGGTGTGGCATAGTCTGGATTGGAGAACAGTGGGCACCAGCCGGAAGAAAAGCACCAGTAGCCCAAATTCCAGTGGCCGCTGGGCTACTGGTCTGTATAAAGTAATTTTCCTGTCGCTGCAGCCACTGTTGGCCGTGTGAGCACAGCTGTGCCGTCGGCTGCTCAGGGTGCTATCTCCAGAATTAATGCACAATCGGCCAGGGGCAGGGATTATTATAGGGAAATTATGCAACTAAGTAGGTTGTTAACAAGTTGATTTAAAATTCATAAATGAGGGGGAAAAAGATAACAGGGCAGAGAACAGCAGGCTCAAATTAATTTAAACTGTTTGATGAGGAATCAGTGATGTAGGGAATGAGATAAGGGAGGAGGATTAAAGGGAGTTCCTATTTAAAATCAATTTGAAAAGGTGCCAGAACCCACTCCATTGAGACTTGGTCATTGTGAGTCCTCATCACTCCTTTCATTAGTTCCAAACTCCTTGGCTGTACTTAGTCTATCCCAGACAGGGGGAAAGGGAAGGCAAGGGCTGACTTCCTGCAGGGGCTGCAGAATGGCTTTTCTGCCCCGAGTAGATTTGCTCAGGACCACAACAGCCTGGATCCTAGACCAGCGGAAGTGGAAAGGCACAGTCATATCCGAAGAGGACCCAGATGGGNAAGAGCAGCAACAGAGATGGGTTGGTGCTGCGGAGGCACAGCTGCCGCAGGAAACCGAGGAGGAAAGAAAAGGTGGCTGCAGTGCTTCTGCCGACGACTTCTCCGCAGACAAATAGGGAATATCCTCTTCTGAATTCAGCTGCCATTAGAAAGGGTTCATCAGCCTCTCTTGGGTGCTGCAGATAAAGAACCAGCAGGTCCTACACAAGGTGCCAGTGGCAGCAACGCAGTTCGTGCCAAGTGCTGGTGTAGAGATGTGTCAGTAGTGGACGGGAGCTGTGGGGGCAGCTCGGGCTGGGGAGCCAGCACCAGGATCTGGGAAGAGATGCCCAGCCTGTCAGGCACTGGGCAAAATCCTGTGCTGTGCCTGCCGGGGCTTCGCAGGAGGGAGGAACCCAAAGTGGGTTTGCAGGGGGTGTGGAGGAGGTGAAAGGTGGGATGAATTTGAGGACCCAATCTGTTTTAATCAGCTAAAATTGCGAAGGCTGAAATCTGGGATTATTTTTGCATATATTACTTTGAAATGCAAATTGTAATGCCAGATACCTGTTCAGTCTCTCAGGGTTAAAGGACAAAGGGCAGTTAAGAACTTGAAAAAAAATCCATTTCCCCATAACACTTTGTACTATTCGGCAGCATTTAGCCCTTGTTTCTTCTACCTGTCTGATTTCCATAAATCCAAGACTGAGAACTCCTTTGTGCTTTGCAAATAGCATGGAGTTCTGAGCCGTGGCTGGTTCTCACTTCATCCCGCTGGGATTCACAGTGAATGCCAGATGCTGTGGTATCAGGGAATTTACCTGTTCATCACAAGGGAGTTCCCCTTTTCCTCTCTCTCTTCTCTCCAGGATTACCTAAAGCTGCTGGTTTTTCTTTCATTGTTAATGTTACTTAAATCCGGGTGGATTTACAGACTCCCAGTCCTGGTCCTGGGCACAGGCTCCTCTCCAGCACACACCCCAGAGGCGTGTTAATTAGGCAAGGGGGGTGTTAATTAGACAAGGGTACAGTGGCAATAACACGTGGTGAATGTTCAGCCCTCCCACTCTCTGCGTGTGAAGCAGATCAATAAGCAATTCAGCCATTAGAAATAAAGCTACTCCTCTTATCTGCTGATCAATAAGTCATTAGTCTTGGATGTACCTGCCTTGGAGCACCTCTGGAAGGAGAGAAGCTTGCAGCAGGCAGACCAAGGGCAAGGCAGAGGATGCAGCAACGTTTTCCCCTCCAACACCCCTGTGAACATTTGGTGACTGAGGACAGTGGGATTTTCTACACCCCAGGTCTGTATCTATGATTAATATGCAATTGTAGACAGCTTTTTATCATAGCACACGCCCAGCCTTTCCATCCTCCCTGCCCTCCCGTTGCTGCTCCCCACTGCCCCGACTGGAAATGTTGACAATAATAAATGGCTGGCAAAGCAATTATACACATTAAGCTGAGAATTATGAAGCTGAGGTCAAAACGATTTTCTTTCTATAATTACATGGAGGGTAAATTCATTTTGCCAAGAACAAAAGCAACAAGAAGGTCATGGTGAGCAGGTGGTCACGCTGTCCCATCAGGAGCCATCCTCCCCTGTACCCCAAAATCAAGGTGTTCAGCTGGTGCATTTAACTACAACATTGAGCTGTGAGAAAGCCCAAACCCAGGCAAGGGCTTTTTGCTTCATTTATGGTTCTCTTTTTGCTTTCAGACCACTTCCCAGCTTCTTGAGTGAGCGCTGAACTGGCTGTCCTGCTCTTTGAACATGACCCAGCCCTGAAACAAGGCTGTTCAGTCTGGAATCAGGTTTATTAAACTGTAATAGGGCTTGTTACTCTGTTAATGCACCATATAAAAAAAGCTATGAAAATCAACTGCTCACTTCCAGCTGAAGTGTCTTGGCTGGTTTATAGCTGACTTTATCCTCTGCAGAGGGGGGAAAAGAGCCTCATTCTGCAGAGCTGGGATGTTGTTCCCATCCTGCCTCGTGCCCTGCTCCTACCTCCAGGCCCCACCTGCAGCTGGGGTGACCCTAGATCATCCCCAGGGATGGGCTGGGGGGCGGAGGTGGCTGGAGCATCCACGACTGTGCTCCTCCAATGTGTGACCTCTTGTGGACAGTGCTGGTGATGGTGCCATCAGAGGTGAACTTGAGCTTCCAGAACTTGAGCAGATTCAATTTTTCCTGGGTATTAACAGAGTCTCCTGGGGAAAAGCATGTCATTGGCTTTCCAAGAACTGGGTTGCCTTTCCCTGGATCCCATCTGCAGGAGTCAGCATTTCCCACAGCCTCACTGCCTCGGGGAAGGCCTTTGAGCAGAGGTAGGACACGGCAGCGGCTTTTGCTGGTCCCTGGTACCCACCATCCATCACCCATCATCAGCGGGATTTTTTCACACTTTCACCCTGGGAGGGGCGCGGGGCCAGGGGGGAGCATCGAGCAACAGCACTGAGCGGTGTGTCTTGGTGGCATTGGATGAGGGTAAGTTGGGCACAAAACCCAGGACTCTTCCTCTGCTGAGTAAGGTTTCTCCTAAGACCTCCTACTAGCTGGCTCTGGAGTATCTGGCTGTGGCTGAATAATCACCTGTCCTGCACTGGGAAAGCATTTCTACCCCTTAAAATTAGCTTTGATGAGTTTATGCTTTCTTTGAATCCAACACCTGAGACAATTAATCACTGCCCACCTCCTGTCTGTGCAGTTAAAATGCCCAGTTTGAAACAGAGACCAGGAACAGGAATTAATCTCTCGATAACAAGGTCTTCAAAACAACCATCACTATCCTGCTGTTGCACTGAAAGAGCTGTTCTGCCACCCTGCAAACGGAGAGGATCCTGCTCCAGGTTTCACCAGCAGCAAGGAATGGCAGGATCACCCCGCAACCGCCACCACACTTCCTGCTCTTCCCCCTCAAGTGCTGGAGTGTGTCCAGAGAAGGGAAACAGAATTGAGGTAGTCTGGAGAGTAGGTTCTATGAGGAGCAACCAAGGGGGCTGGGGTTGTTTAGCCTGGAGAGAAGGAGGTTCAGGGAGGACATTCTGGCTCTGCACACCTCCCTGACAGGAGGGGGCAGCTCTGCACCCGGAGAACGGGGACAGGAGGAGAGGAAACGGTCTCACGCTGTGCCGCGGGGGAGGGTGTGTGTCAGGTTGGATATTGGGAATAATTTCTTCACTGAAAGAGTTGTGAAGCATTGGAATGGGCTGCCCAGGGAGGTGGTGGAGTCCCCATCCCTGGAGGTGTCCAAGGAGTGAATGACTGGACGTGGCACTCAATGCTCTGGGCTGGTTGACAAGGTGGTGATCAGGCACAGCTTGGTCTTGATGGTCTTGGAGGTTTTTTCCAACAGGATTCCCCTTGCATCGGGATGAGATCTGGGGCAGCAGCTGCTCTGGGAATCATGCAGTGCACTGGAGAAGGAGGAGGAGGAGGAGGAGGAGGGGACAAAGAGAAGGAAGAAAGCATTCCCAACCTTTCCAGGCACCGTGGTTGCGCCGAGCCCTCGCACAGGGCAGGGCAGCAGCCAGAGCACAGCTCCAGCACTTGTGCTTGCCCTGTCTCCCCAGGAGCCCTCTGCAGCAGATGGAGAGGCCCAGTGTGACACACTCCCCTCCCTGGTGCTGCCACCGCTTGTGTCTCAGCTGGCTGGTGACCTCCTGCTGTTCTCAGAGTTCTCGAGTTAACATCTGGCAATACCTAATGAAACTGCAGTTTATTAATGATTTCCACGCAACATTTACAGTAAAAGGGCATTTCCCACAGCTGTTTAGGTTTCAGCAGAGGCGTGTGCAACCTTTCTGTGGAATCCCCAGGGCCTCATTATGGTAACAGCATTCGATAAGGAAAATTCCAATCGACTCCTTTCCATTTTCCCCCTCTTTCTTTTTTAGTTCACAAACCATGAAAGAAACAGATGGGAGTTAAAGAAAGATTGAAAATGACAAAGGAAGTCTAGAGACATTTATTTCCACTCATAACAAATTAATTAGCATGTCTGGGGACAACTGATTAAAGTTCCTGACAGAGAAAGGGAGCTAAAGCACCATTCCCTCTCCATACAGGGAATGCTCTTGCACACTCCATCACCAAAGCAGAGTGAGTGGGATGAGGGGACCCCACCACAGGCAGGGCCAGGCTCACTGTCCACTGGATGAGATCTGGAAAGCTGTCATAGAATCCTGGAATGGTTTGGGTTGTGAGGTACATTAAACTCATCTCTTCCACCCCCCTGCCATGGAAGGGACACCTTCCACTATCCCTGGTTGCTCCGAGCCCTGTCTAGCCTGGCCCTGAATGCTTCCAGGGATGCAGCAGCCGCAGCTTCTCTGGGCACCCTGTGCCAGGGCCTCCCCACCCTCACAGGGAGCAACTTCTTTCAGCCACTCTGCTTTCCAAGCTCCCAAGGCACCTAAAGACTGTTTTTTTCCAGGCTGGGTTATTCTGGGGTTTCTTGCCTGTATTATTTAGAAAGAAAGAGAAAAAGTTTTCAAGTTTTTAAAGATGATAGTTTTACTCTTTTTCTTTGACATTGGGCTTTCCCTCCTTCTTCCCATTTATTTTGCATGACTGCCAAAGGGGAAGAGAAATAAAGAAATAAAGTGTTAAGAGAGTTAAACCTGAAGTCAAAAGGAGAAGCAGTGGGAGAAAGACTGGGAGCAGCCTTTAATCTTAGAGATATTCCACCTCAAGAGAGTGCCCTTCCTCTTACCAGGCAATTAAAACCTCTATTAGGGAGCCCTTCATTAAAGCCCATCTCCTGGGAGCTGCTGCTGCACCAGATGCCTCTGAAGCTGCAGCAGAGACTGGTCTGACTACGAGCAGAGGAGCGTGAACACCATCGGGTCTTAATAATCACCTTTAATGGGAGTCCTGCGTCTCAGTTAGGTGCTAACTGGGTGTGACACTCCAGGTCCTGCCCCATACAGCAGCAACTGTTCCGCATTTTGGGAGGTGGGTCAGCACCCAGGGCTTTGCAGCTGGCTCTGGGTTTCATTCAGCTTTATTTCATGTTCGTTTGGGTATTTCCAAGCAATTTCTGCTTAACGTGCTTATGGCTCGGGCTGAGCCAGGAGGGGTCTGCTACACAGTTTGCTCCATTGAGGATGTAGGTGGTAGTTACTGGTTACCATGCTGGGATGTGCCACAGGGATGGCAGGTACTAAATGGGGTTGTGGAGGGCTTGGCATGAGCCCCTTGTGGGTGCTGGATATCACATCACCACCCTAAATTAATTAACCCACTGCTCGTCTCCAGACTGCCCTGCAGTGAAGAACCATTGAAGCACTTAAAAATTTGTGTTTGCAAAACAAGGCAGAACAGGGGTTTCCATCCATGCCTGCAGGCTGGGTTGTAAGATCATGGCTACAAAACAAAAAGCAGCTTTTCAGAATTCCCAGTGTCCCTTCCTGGTGCTGCTGCAGCCAAAGAAGGAGAGTGATCCCTGACCTGTGACGGTTCTTGAGGCCATCACTCCCACAGGGTTATGATGCGGATACCAAGGTGTGCAAACTCCTCACGCCTATCCTGGGAAATGACAGCATAATGAGCCATTTCCATTTGCTGTCTCCTGATCTGGCTGGAAACATCACAGCACATGGCAGGAAAATGCTGTGTTTAAATCCATAATGATTCCTGGCACTATTCCTAATATAAATCAAGGGGGATGTAGTTATGCGAGAGAACGTTTTTATGACCCTATCTTCATATCATCTGTCAAAAAGACAATTTGGCCTCTGCAGCATTCATCTATTTTTATATAGACATGTGCACTTGTTACTTCCATGCTATCACCTTCCAAATGGTGAGATTTATTTTTTCCCTGTTAGCCTCAGGAATTGCTTCCATTCCCCTGGATGCTGTGGGTGGATAACTAATGGATACATGTTTATGGTCTGTTGTAAAGTGTTTGAAAAGTCCTTGGAAACCCGCGGAGTGGGTTGAAGATGGCACAGAGTAGGGTGGTGAACCCTTTGCATCCCTGGCCCAGCCTGGCACTGTGCCTGAACCTGGCACAGGAGGTCTTCCAGCCAGGACTCAATTACCTGAGATTAAACAGTGAAGTCCTTCCTAAATTAAATATATATAAAAATCTGTAATTACCAAGCTGTTTTCAGCAGAGAGAATGCTGTCTGCTCCTACTCGTTCCCACTCAGTGGTCCCTCAATTTGCCACCATTGCTGGGCCTAAAGTACTTCCATTATTCTGTACTCTGAGGGCACCTTAACCAACACCCCCACCACCCCCCTCTTTTTCCTCTCCAGCTTCTCATTCCTATTGTCCATGACATGCAAGTGAGCATGGATGTAGCTCAGCTTATGATCACAAAGAGGAGGGAAGGGAGGAAGAGGGTGAGGGAGGGAGAACATATCAGTGTATGTGTGGGGGAATTTCTTTCTCAATAATTTCTGTTTAAAATTCAACAAACTCTGTGAAATCAAATTTCCTGATTTCTTCAAAAAGATATGAGTTGGAAACAGCTTTTCTATTTCCACTTTATTGGGTATTTTTAGTTGAGCAGCTGTTCTTCTGGTGTCAATCTAAAACCTGTTTCTTTCATTCCTGAAGAAAGAAATTCCTTATTCTTGTGGCTATAGAATTCAACTTTAGAGGTCACTTACTGTTTCCAAGTTCAATGCACTCTGGAAGGAATCTATATTCTTCTCCTATGGTTCCTGGGCATGAAAGCAATCTCTAAATACTCAGAGGATGAAATGAGGTCAAACCTGCAATTCTGCACGGCTACTGCCGAGGGAAGCCAGCCCTCCAACCCACTGCTTTGTTTCTGTCAAAGCAGTTTAGAAAACAGCAACTGGAAATTATTTTGCAATAAATAGAAACTTACAAGCACAGATGGGCTGCAGCCTCAGGTTTTCCTTCAAGCTATTCCCCTAAAAAGAGATTTGGAATTGCAATTGGCTGCATTAAATTGGTAGGTGAAGGACAAGCCGTTTCACATACAAATTATTACAATTGCGTCGTTTACAAACCCCTCTTGTGCAGCAAAGCCTTCACGTGTCCACCAGCATCAGGCTCAAACCTCAAGATTTCCCTTTGCATGTGGGTTAAAATGGGGTGGGTGCTCAGAGGTGGGAACAGCATCCAGTGCCTCACAGCTCCTATGGAATGGGTGCTTCTCTCTGTGAGAATTGAAGCAGGAGCTGAAGAAGTGCTGCCAGTATTTGTTCAGAAGTGGTGGAGCTGAGCCACTTCCTGGTGAGCTTGGAGGAAATGCTCTGCTGTGCATCATCCGGGGCTGGCTGGGGTCTGCAAGGCCAGATCCACTCTCCATTTCCCAGGGGAGGATCACAGGATCATTATCAGTAAGGTTGGAAAAGATTTCCAAGATCATCAAATCCAGCCTTTGGCCAAATACCATCCCCACTAAGCCATATTGTGGATGGGGGTGTCCCGAGGTGGGGGTGCTGCAGAGACACCCCTTCACCCGGAATGCTGGGGGGGGGGGGGCGGAACATTACCCTGGAACTGCTGCATCAAAGCATTTCCCTTTCTTCTCTGAGCTGTTTACCTGGAAGCCTCCATTGTGTCTGAGGCTCAATGGAGGTGTTAATTACACTGTACTCATTTCCAAGGTGGCTATTACAATGCTTTTCCTGCTGCAGCTGGGGGATTTTACAAAATTGTTAATACCCTGTTCTGGAGAAAACGAAGCATTCTCAATGTTCCCCAAAATGTGTTTAAAAATTTCACACAATTCAGCGTTTGCAGAAGTTGCAGTTAGCTAAGCCAGTGCAGAACCTCCCAAAATAACCAGCTCCTTTCTTTTCTGGTGCTTGTTATAACACACAGAGGTTGTTAGACATTTTCTCACCATCAGATTGTAGTTAGGTTCAATTCATATAATAAAGGGTATAAAACCAGTTTCTTTTTAACCCTGTTCTTGCAAAAAACTTCCTTTCCTCCAGCCACCTGGATTTGAAGTAGCCTGAAATACTGACAGAATTTTGCTATACGAAATCCAGGAAACTGTCAACATTCATGGAACATACACCTGCTTAAGTTGTCCCTTTTTGTGCTCAGAAGCTCAAACCCTTTATAAACTGATACACAAACTAGAATTTATGTATGTATAGATATACATACACAGTCTACCTTATCTCCTGCATTTTCTATTTCACGTGTCAGCAGCTCTGTGTAGAAAAATATTGTGTGTATAAAGAATCTTTGCTCTGACTGTAAAACTGCAGGTGTCTCTGGGTGAGAAACATTATCTGTTTAACTGTGCAGAGCAGCACTACAAATCCATATAACATGAGGCAACATTATTACATTGCTGCTTCCCATGGAGTTAGGGCAGCATCCTGTCAGCCAGGATGCTACTCATTTTCTGCATGAAATGGTGGAATTTGGGCAGGGATTGGCCAAGGCTTCATTTCTTCCACAGTATTCCTGGAAATGTTCAAGGCCAGGTTGGATGGGGCTTGGAGCAACCTGATCTAGCGGAAGGTGTCCCTGCCTGTGGCACGGGGTGGAATGAGATGAGCTTTAAGGACTCTTCCCACTCAAAGCATTCCAGGATGCTATATATCCCTTCTCTTGCAGAAAGGGTTATAAAACCTTTAATTGCCTGAACAACTGGGTCTTTCCCTTATCTGGAGGAAGACATGTGGCTTTCTCTGCCCTCGGACTCCTGTTGTGCCATCGCTGATACAGCCCAACAGTGCAGGCTGCTGAAATCATAAAGTTTGCTTTCAGGAACTGCCAATCCTTTTTTTTTTCAATCTGTCAGCCCAGAGTTTTGACCAACAGTGAAAAATAAGCTGTTTAAAAATAAGTTTAAGCAACTCTGTATGTGTAGCTCATTGAAGTAAAAAAATTGCCCACTGCAGTTTCAAGATCTTTGTAATTAATACACATAAGTGATTGATTGACCTCAAAACTTTGTGGCAGAAAATCTATTCACTTGCCAATCAATTCAAGAAGAGCTGCCATTTAAAAAGGACTAAGACAGATGGCACCAATGAATTGTGCCACAGTGAAATGAAACCGGGAATGCAACATCAATTTTTCACTTTCATCTACACTGAAGTGTCACCATGTTCATTTACAGAACCTGTGTGCAGGGCCATGCACCATATGTAAAACAACCGGCTGAGGCTGAGGGAGGGGTAAGAATTTGGTAACAAATTACAGGAGATAGAAACAGAGTGAAAAATGCTGTACCTGAGATATGGTTTGCCAAAGGCCAGATCTAGAGCATCTGACAGAAAGGAGGAAGCTCAGCACTGCTTCCCAAAGCAGGTGGCTCTCAACTTCCACATGCTCCTCTGAGGAGTTGCATGAAGCTCTGCAGAACTTTGTAAAACCATGGAAAAATGTGATTTGTGAACCCAATTTAAGTTCCCCAGTGTTACATATATAGGGGTGTCTGAGTGTGATGTGCAGCCGCAGAGACTGGTGAGGTGTGACCGAAGGCCATTTGGGCTTGACAACAAGCAGCGAAGTTGAGAAATGCTGCTGTCTCCCACCAGTCTCCCACCTTTGCTGGGACACTGCATCATAACCTGTGCTTCCATCGGTACTGGTTTTAGGAACAGACAAACAGAACAGACAAGTTCAAGAGCATTGCAATGTCTTGGTCTGGACAAGCAGATACCTGCAACAGCTCTGCTGTACCTGGCAATGCAGTGGAGGTCACACAATCATGGAATGGTTTGGAAGGACCTTAAAGCTCATCTTGTTCCACCACCTGCCATGGGCAGGGACACCTTCCACTAGACCAGGTTGCTCCAAGCCCCATCCAGCCTGGCCTTGAACATTTCCAGGGATGGAGCAGCCACAGCTGCTCTAGGCACCCTGTGCCAGGGCCTCACCACCCCCACTGGAAAGAATTTCTTCCCAAAATCTAATCTAAACCTATTCCAAAGTATATTACAGGATCATCTGCAGAGAGAATGAAGCTCACAGGCAGACTCCCAGCCTGATGAAGATGCAGTTCAGCTCAGGCTTTAATGTCCAATGTTCCTCAAAGAGTGATGAACTTTGTGCAGGTAGCAGGGCAATTTCTTCTCTGGATCTCATTTGGGCCAAGAATGACAAACGTAGCTGTTAATTTAATTGTCAGTTGAATTGCCTTTTGCAGAGCTGGCCCAAAAATCAATGTATGGAGTTATGTTGGCTGCATGTATGAGCGTTATATATACCCCAAAAAGCCCCACGCCTGCTTTTAGTCAATTGGAAAACAGTGTAAGATGATAATAAAGCCTGAATTCAAATAGGCTGTTTGGTTGAAATATCGCTAATTTAAAATGTGTGTGCTCCCGCTTCCACCAGAGCAGAAATGGAAGGTCGTGTGCTGCTGCTGGGAGCACAAGGATGGGGCAGGGAAGCCTGGAGAGCGACAGTGAGCATGGTGATGGATCTGCTCTGTGGGAACTTGCGGCGGGGGAAAATCCATGCCTGAGTGGGGAAATGTCCCTAGGAAAGGGCTGCGAGGTGTGAAATACAAGCCTCGGAGTGCTGCATGGTACTGGCTGCTCGGGTGAGTTTTAATCCCAGAATCCCAGGATGGTTTGGGTTGGAAGGACCTTAAAGATCATCTCGTTCCACCGCCTGCCATGGGCAGGGACACTTTCCACTAGACCAGGGTCCAACCTGCCCTTGAACATTTCCAGGGATGGGGCAGCCATGGCTTCCCTGAGCAACTTGTGCCAGGGTCTCACCACCCTCTGAGTAAAGAATTTCTTCTAACATCTAATCTAAATCTCTCCTCTTTTAGCTTAAAGCCATTCCCTCTTGTCTTGCCACTATCTGCTGGTACAAAAAGTTGTTCTCCCTCCTTTTTGTAAGCCCCAAGGATGCACTTGGTGCCAGCAATACTGGTGATCCCGGCCACTTTGCCAGGCAGGACCCAGCTGGCCTCCCAGCTCGTCCCCACGTTGGTTGTTCCTTATACTGGAAAGAGGTAGAGACACCAGAACTGGTTTGGCTTTCGAGTGTATTATTTCCCATGAGCAACATTGCCCATAATTTGTTTCAAACTAGTTACTTCTTCACTATGGCAGCATGCCTACTATGAGCACAATTTAAAAAATTTGATACGCAATATAGTCCTTGAGCTTTGGGCCAGATTTTTGCTGAATAATTTAATTTAAAATTCATGTGAACCCCCAAAGAATCACAATCTCCCTCTGGGAGTCCAGATGTGTTTCTCTCTGAGCATCGCTTGCATTGCCCTCAGTAACTGAAATTTAATGTAATGCCCGATGTGATGTGAAAATGCTATTTTCTCATCAAGAGCACAATGTCAGAATTATTCTCATCCTGTTCTTTAAGGTACCTGTGCTTTCCCATCCTCAATTAAATGTTGTGTCACACTGGGTATCCAATCAAAGTTGAAGCTGTTTCAGATCCCATTTCACACAAGCATGGAGAGGAATGTTGAATTTTTATCGTCTTTTTTTTTTTTAATTGAAACATCCAGATATATCTGGGGACTATATAACCTGAGGAATAAGCTGACACATCCAGCCCATGGAAAAACAAAGCTGGGGCTGCCTGCACCCACCATCACATCCTGCACCCACCAACACATCCTGCCCCGAACAAACTATGCACAGCTCTCATTGCCTCCTTCATCTACTATGTTCCACTGAATTAAGTTCCAAGATTAAAGCAATAAGAAAACAAAATTGAATTAAGTTGATGAGAATGCAAATAATGTCATTTGTAATTAGATCTTTTGTCTTTCCATTTCATTCCCTGCTCTGTTATAGTCTTTCCAGCTTTCGTGTCGCCCCCTCATCCTTCTTTTGATTTTTTTTTTTAAATCCCTTGCTAAACTCTGAATAACACATCTGCATTATGTAATCCTCAGACAAATAATTAACCTGTAGAGGCCACGGCATCTTTCTCTAGCACCACTGCTGCCTTGACCTCCGGTTTCTGACAGTGACATCCCACAAATCCTGAAGGCACCAAATCTGCTGCTCGCAGGGCACCACGGGCAGAAGTTTTGCCCCAGAAATCCAAACAGGATTGGTGGTGGTGTTGGAAACCAGCCTGGATTGTTCTGCCAAGGCTGTAGGGAAGGCTGGAGAGCAGCTGGGGGAAGATGCAGCTCCCATGCCCCATGCCTTGTGCTCCCCCTGGCCAACCCCCCGTCCTTGCTGGGCTGGGCAGGCAGTGCTGGTTTGGAGTGTAACACCCCCAGAAGTGCCAAACCTTTTCAGTCCAGCTGTGGTCTGTAAATTTCTGTTGTCACCCCAAGAAGAGGCTTAATCAGCCCAAGCCCCTGGTGTTTGAAAAGCATCACCAGCACAGAGATCTGAGCTGACCAACAGGATTTTGAGCAGGGACCGAGGGAAAGAGGAGAGCAGTGCTGTCCTCTCATCGCTCAGAGCTCTGGCTGTACATAGAGAAGGCTCAGTTCAAACCACCTCCCAAGAACTGCCCGTATTTGCCTTGAAGCCCAGCTTTTATAACCACATTTTTGTAAATTGATAAAGATGGCAGCTTTATCAGCATACTATTCCAGCTCCTGCCAGGCTGGTTTTATCATCCAGCCAACACTGCTCCCATTCATTCCTACCTGGATGCTGTAGCTGTAGCTGGTGTTCTGTGATTCATACTTTTGGTTTCCCTAAATTGGATTATTTCAATCCGAGGCCCTTTGGGCTGCTGCAAACTGTTCTGGCATAGTGCTGGGCTGCAGCTCAGTGTAACACACAGAATTTTTGGCTCTGATCCCTGTTGCAGGTAATCTTCATCCACTTCCTTGCAGAGTAGACTGAGCTAAAGCTCTACGGGGTGCTCGGCCCTCTTCATCCCACAGGAATCCCCCTCCTTCCTCTTATAATTCGTGTGGTTTTGAGCCAGCCATGGGGCTGCAGAGCTGGGGCATGTCCAGGTCATGTTCTTAACCAAACTCTGAACTTACTTGTGAAGAAAATGCCACCAGGTTAAAACAAATTTTCCCTTTCTGAGTGGAGTTGCTCTTGGTTCTGTTGTGGCAGCTCATCTCCCATTTTCCACACTGACAATAACCCCAGATGGGGGCTGATCCTGGTGGGACTGTGTCAACATCCAAGCCCTCACCCTGCCACTGTGTCACGCAGTAAATAGTATCCAAAAAGTTATTTTGTTGGCATATGTACACAGTAAATAGGATTTAAGTATTTGATTGAGGGAATCAAAATGTTTTTCCTTTGCATGCTCCTTTACAGGAGTTTGAGTTGATTTTTAGTTTGTTATTGGTAATTAAGAGTGGAAACTACTGCTTCTAATTCCTCATTTTATTGTCCTCTGGTGCAGACCAATTTCTGTGGTATTAGAATATCAGAATATCAGAATTTCTGTGGTATTTTCCGTCTGTGCCGTGCACTCACATGGGTGGGAGATGGTGTTGAGTTCACTGTGTAAAGAACCATTAAAAGTGACTCCAGGAGTCAATAAGCTCCCAGCTTTGGTTGTGTTATCAGTATTGATTCAGTTAATAATTATTTATCTTAATCCCAGGCTCCCAGCTGCTGTTGGTTTAACCCTTTGGAGGAGGCATGTTATGGAGGCATCTGCCTGGCTTCCGGGCTGTGGGAGGTTTTCTCCATGATGAAATTTCTTAGGGATTTTCTGCTGTGCTGACCCAGGCGCTCTCCCCTGATGACTGACTTGAAGCTGAGATAAGGGGCAGAGCAACTGGTGCCTCGCTGGGATGGGATGTGAGTATTGATCCCACTCAGTGGGGCTGGAAGGGACTGGAGCATCCCTGTGCCAAAGTTGGTGTTCCCTCGTCCCCCATACAGGGGGTGTCCATTACTGCACTGGTTTCTCCTAAGACATCTGTGCACAGCATTTCTTGGCTTGATTGTACCCCTTCACTCCCCTTAACCTCCCATATACCTTCCTGTTTCTTTGACTCTCCAGTATTAAACACTAGTTTCCCATTTATTCTCAGGAAAAAACATTCTTTAATTCCTAATAGCTTTCCTAAAGCCATAACCTGCTTTGTCTGCTGCTTAATAGGGAATCAATGTTGTTGTAATAAGATGAAATTTACATTGATTTGTCTCATTTTAACTGGCAGCTAAACCAATAAGGTATTAGTCCGTGTGCCCCTGCCAGGAGGCCCAGTCGGCTTCTTCAAGCCTGACATGTTTCTCTTTGCTAATAATTAATTACATAAATCTGGCATAAGCTTTGCAAAAGGAGTTAGGCAGAATTACTACTTGCAGCACTTTTCTGAATTATTGCAACAGTGGAAGCTATCAAACTGAGATGCCTTTTAAATGTGCTCACACTGGCAGGTGCAGGCTGGACAAGGACATCCACCTTGCTAAATCATCATAGAATCCCATAATAGTTTGGGTTGGAAGCAACTTAAGGCTCATCTCCTTCCAGCTCCCTTGTCATGGGCAGGGCCACCTTCCACTATCCCCGGTTGCTCCAAGCCCTGTCCAGCTTGGCACTGAACACTTCCAAGGATGGGGCAGCCACAGCTTTTCTGGGCACCCTGTGCCAGGGCCTCATACTCGGGTGGGTCAACAGAGTTGTGTGGAGCCCGTGCCTTGGGAGTCATCAGTGGGTGCCCAACATCTTGATGATCTTATACTGACTTTTCACCCCAACCATCTAATTGCCATCATTTCAGCTCCCCCGATGCATATCCTGTTCTTCCACTAAAAATGTGGTTTTAGGGTGAACTGTCTGCCCTGGAGACAGGGGAAGTCTGTGTGAGCAGCGGCGCTGCTCTGCCAGTCTGAGCCCTGCTCTGTCCCTACCACAGCACAGGCAGCAAAGTGTGGGCTGGAGATCTGAGCCTGAGGTGTCCATGCCGTGCTCTGAATGCCTAATTAGCCAAACAGCTTCTGTAATTACAGGAGCACAACCTGCTGCAGGAGGGTTCCCTAACAGGCAGCTTCAGGGAGTCAGCTGTGCATCCCTGTGGATCAGGAGGGACCTGAGATCACCCATGGAATGACACAGGCAGGGGGAAAGAGCAGGGCTCTTGTTGCTTTTGCTTCAACAGCAGGTGTGGATCAGCCAACAAGAATTCAAAAAGTAAAATGGATTTCAGGCCGAGGAAAAAGGATGTTTGTCTCTTACTCGGGGGACTGGGGGAGCCATTTCTCATTCTAACAAAGCAGTGATTAACTTGGAGGCAGGAGGGAATACTCCTCTGAGACAGGAATGCTCCCAACTGCAGTTTACATGGGATCTACTGTAATTCTATTGTATTAATATAATTACCAGACAATCCATTTCAATAACATAATCACAACCCATATTTCATTCCTCAGTTAGAGTTCTGATGAGAAGAATTTCTAAGCCATAACCTCCTCACAAAGCCACCACTAAAAAGAGAGCAATCCAATAATTACTCTCACTATGTTAAGCCAATTAGCCAGTGGCTATGGAGCAGAAGGGATTTTTCTTACTGGCTACACATCAGCAGTGGAAAGAGAAGTTTCAGGGGAAGAACATCTGTCTCTTCAGAGGCTTTTTAATAAGATTGAGCCATTTTTCCAGTCCCACAGTTCTGCCTTGGCTGTCCTTTTCAACTTAGCCATGGGGTTTTCCACTGTTTTTCTTGCTCCACCTTCCTGCACTTCTGCAGCGTTTTCATGCTGATGATGACCCCAGGCTGGGCCAGCTCCTCTTTCTGCACCCAATGGAGGGAAGGGGAAAGGTGAGAGAAGCTGACAGCTGAGTTCACAGACGACTGAGACACCTAAACTCAAAATTTTTGTGCTCTCCCTGTCTCAGAGCTTGATCTGTTCCCAGGAGTGATGGAGCAGGTCACACCACCCTCCTGCAGGTCCAACAGCTTCCAGAGCCTGCACTACCTCCTGCTCCATAGCTGCTCCAGACATCAGCTCTCTATGTCCTAAATTTAAACAAATTACATTTCCACCTGTCCAGGAGATCACAACAACATGCATGGGATGAATCCCGCTTACCTCAGCACTGGAATTAAGGAGCAGAAGTGCGATTGCTTGCCACAAGAAAGCACTTCAGAAAGCTGCCTATTACACATTGTCATGTTATACATGATGGCTTTGCACTGCAGTCCTTCGAGATTGTAATGAATAAAATCTTGACAACATTCTTTCCTGCATTAATAATTTTAAGCTGATCCTACAGGATACAAGGGCAAATTAAATTCTATTTGCAATTTCATGCATGATGCCCGGCACAGCTGATGCCTGAGCCAGCAGTTTTTCAGTAAGACAAGCGTGTAAGCTGCAATTATGCAGTTACTTTCTCCCATGTGCCAACTCTCTTATTACTGACAAATTTATAAATGAAAGTGTATGAAAATGTATGGTATTAAACTCACCTTCAAGGATGGAGCAAATTAAAATGAATAGCTTGTAAGACTGTGTTTGAAGAAAAACACTACTTTTAATGGTTAAAATGACAAATGGAACGTGTGTGCCTTCACACACTGCAGGGACCAGGAGGTTTCTGATTCCAGCCTGCCAGGACCAGCACCCAGTCTCACACTTGGAAATAAGCACAGGCACACCTGGGTCCAACGGGGTGGTTATACCCTGTCCTGGGGTGCTCCCACCAGCTATGCTGGGTGAGACACCCTGTCCCCAAGCAGGCAGGGCTGTACAGGCAGCTCACAGGGATGGGTCTTCAGCCAGGTGGGTTTTTCCAGACACTTCTGGCTTCTTGTAGTGATTCCAGCATGCTTCCTTCTTCCTTTTTAAACCATAAATCATAGGCAGGGAGGAGCCTGCCTATGGAGCCCTTTGATGGGACAAGGGGGAATGACTAAACTGACAGAGAGCAGGTTTAGATTGGATATTAGGAAGAAATTCTTCCCTTGAGAGGGATGAGGCCCTGGCACAGGCTGCCCAGAGAAGCTGTGGCTGCCCCATGCTGGGAAGTGTTCAGGGGCTTGGAGCAAGCTGGGATAGTGGAAGGTTGAAACAAGGTCAGCTTTATGGCAGGGGGTTGGAACAAGATGGTCTTGGAGGTCCCATCCAACCCAAACAATTCTGCAATAGCATGAAACCTGTGCCCTTACAGTGCTTGCTAGCCCCTCACATCCTTTGTTCACCTCTGCTTCTCACTGCCTCTCCCACACTGCCCTGTGTGTGATATTTATCCCTGTAATTAGGTCAGCCAGCTCTGCCATGCATTCAGGAGGGCATGCGCCTGAGAGATTATCTGTGTGACCCAGCAGCAGGGTGCTGTCAGGACCCTGGTGCCACTGGCATTGTCATGCACCCCACACCAGCTCTGTGGGACCCATCCTGCCCAGACAACCTGTGAGAGCAGCCATGATTATCAGATCCCTTGGCAGGGAAGCCACCAGCATGCGGCTGTCCCATGAAGCCCCCCAAGATGCTGGACTGGAACCTCGATCGCGCAGACTCATCCCAAGGCTCCCGTGCCCTGTGTCCGCTCGCCCCATGGGCAGGTGCTCTCTGGTGTCAAGCAGTGACCCTGCTGCTTCTGGGGCTTTGTGAGCCACATGAAATCTTAAATGTGGCCTCAGGCATCATGCGAGGGAACACGTCCAGTCTGACAGCAGGTGTGCAACAGGCTGAACCCTCTTCAACAAAGCCGTGTGCCCCACTCTGCGGGTCCAAGTAAAGCTGTGAGCTCCCTGCTACTGCTGCTCGCCTCTCAAATTTACCTAACCCTGGAAACACAGTCCTGATTAAAATATTGACAGGAGGAAGCGGAATCAATCAGCAGCTGGCACACCAGGACGAGCTCTGCATTAAGTAGGAGGTTCTGGGCTGTGACAGGCTCCTCAGGTGACATTTAATGGCTGTTTGTACAGGAGGAGAAGTGACCCCCGGCTCAGTGGTGGCAACAATTAGCACCGAACACACCACAGTGTGAACGATTTTAATGTCAAATAAAGTCTCTTGGTCCCACTATCCTTGAGCATCCCAGCAAAAAGCTGAGTTTCATTTTTCAAGGATGATGAAGGTCTCGTTCTTGGGGTTCTGGGGTGCAGCTCTGTGTAGATCATGGAGGGGGGGAGTTGTTCTTGGTTACCACCCTGTGGCAGCTTCCCCTGGGACCTGGCACAGCTAAGGGGAGATTTTCCCATGTGCTTTTAGGGAATAGGAGCCAAACCCTGGGATGGAGGGAGGAGAGCCAAGGGCTTCACCGAAGGAGGTGTTTGGGAAAGAGGGGTCCCTCCAGCAAAGCAGGGTGGGAGGCGAGGATTTCAAGACTGCATTTGCTACAACTCCATACTTGCAGGTAATAATGGGGTTCTTTTCCCCTCACTACCCTCACCGGTGCCCCAGGTGTGTGTGCACAGCGTCAACTGGTCCAAACTGGGCTCCAGGATTTGGCTGTGGGTGCCAGCGAGAGTGGCTTGGCCCCACTCCTGCCCTGCACATTGCTACTGAAAAATGTAAAAGCAGTGTTAGGGGGAGCATCAAAGGGCTGAGGAGGTATTGTTAACCCACATCAAAGGTGGAGACCCAAGCAAGAGGCTTGGCAGGGGCAGCAAACACCACGGCAGCCAGATCAAACAGAATAAAACACCAAGATGTGCAGTATTGCTCTGCCAGCCAGAGAGATAACTGAGAGAGCTTCAAAGGAATCTCCTGCACTCATGACTGAGCTCCTAACCCTGCTTGATGAGCCCGTTGCTCCCTACCTTCCTGTCTCTGCTCCACACAAAGGCAATAATCACGGAATCATAGAATCACAGAATGGTTTGGGTTGGAATGGACCTGAAGCTCATCCCACCCCTGCCCATGGGCAGGGACACCTTCCAGTATCCCAGGTTGCTTCAAGCCCCGTCCAACCTGGCCTTAAACATTTCCAGCCACGGAGCAGCCACAGCTTCTCTGGGCCTCACCTCTGCTAGGGCCTCACCACACTCAAAGGGAAGAATTTCTCCCTAAATAACCTAGAAATGGGTCAATACTTGACAGGAAACACCATCTGAGGTTTTGCCTTCGCTGTGTATTCATTTCCCTTGCATGCTCCAGGGGTCTCAGGCCCAGAGGGAAGCTGATGGCCCAGGACCCCGTGGCAGAGCATTCCCAGTTGTGCAACCCTGGCATATCCTGCCCTCTTCTTTCCTTGTTGTCTGTGGCTTTAAGCTGATTCTCTTTGAGACTACTGTGACTCCTTGCACAAACTGTCCTCCCAGGTGTCATATTAAAAGAACTATTAAAAGACTTTCAGAAGTGTAAGTTTTCACACTCCCGTTACCTTCGGCATCTGCCAGCAGTGGTGCCCAGAGCTAATTAACAGCCCCTGTTATCAACATATGAAACTCATTATTTGCAAGTAACCTCTTTCCTTCTCCCAAGGTATGTTCAGAAAATGACACATCAGGCAATTTCTTGTCATTCATGAGTTACACTCCATTTTCTAGGTATTTTGAGAAAGAACCGTAGGTTTCATTCTTTGGGAAATGAGGGTTTTGCCATTTGGGAGGAAACCCAAGTGACGGTGACATAGCCCTTTTGATCCCTTCTCCAAATGACTGATCCTGCACCATGACCTCATGGCTGCTTCCAAAATAACGATCCCCTGTTCCAGGGAGAAAAGCCCCAAGGATGCAGAAACGTCCTGTGGGGTGGGATCATCAGTGTCGGAGCACCAGGGCTCATGCCTACCTTGGCAATGGATGAGCCTTCCCAACACACAGAATCTGTTGGGGCCTCAAAATGAACTAAATGATCAGCATCACTGAGAAAAGGCTCTTGCTCATCCCCTTCTTGTTTTGGCAGCATTATGAGGCAGAGATGAGACACCCCAAACCATTTCCTTTTAATTCCAACAGCTTTGTTCTCCTCTGTACTCATGGGGCGGTCACACATCCACCAGAGCCAGGGGTGCAGGTGTGACTCCCTTTGGAGGCATTTGGGATCTTTTTCTGATTTTTGGACATTCTTCCTGTCAAGGAAGCTGCAGCAGTAAGCCCAGAGCTGCTGTTGAGCAAAGGAGGCAGGTCTTTCATCTAAACAGCAAATTCAGAAAATAAGCAGGGAAAGAGCTTGGCTTAAAAACTCTGAGCAAACTGCAAATTATTCTGTTTGAAAGAAACGAGCCTGTTGGAAATTTCCAATTGGACAGTTCGGTTTTGAGTGTTGGCAGATCAAAAGCTGCTTGTCCTGCGTGGCTGGAGGCAGTGGAGTGGCAGAAGCAATTCCCAGGCTCTGTGGGGCCCCTGGGCTGGGCTTGGTTATTTGCCCAGTGGCTTTAACCAGAGTTCACTCAGGCTTATCTGTGATTATTGGATCTTTAGACTAGTCATGATGAAAACGAATAACAGCACAGCAGAGGCAGACTGAGTTCCCTTTGCTCGGCAGACCTAGAGCCCTCTCCCTGCTGGGGCACCAGAGCACAGAGTGGTCCATTTAACACTGGAACCGAAGCCAAACAGGAAGAAATTTATTCATGGCAGTTTTGCAGCTTTTGTTTGGGATCTGCAGGGGGGAAATTCAGTGTAAATGTGCCTGGCTTGGCTTTTGTTAACCCTTGGCTTTCTTTGAGTGAAAGGGAAAAGCAGCAGAGCTTCAGGCTGACTGCATTGCTTCTTGTGTCCTGTAAAAAACAGGAGTAAATTCCTGGAAAAAATTTCCCTTGAAACGTGACACAAATGCAGACGGTGGAACAAACGGGCTCCTCCTCAGCTCATGGGCTCACTGCTCTAATCCAGCACCATTGGTGGCACAGGGTTCACATTTCCCCTGACCTCGGTGATTTCCCATCCTGGCAGGGCTTTGGGATCTGATCCTGCAGGTTAGCTTGTGCTCCATTCAGTGAGAGGTTCCCTTAGAGTCTCCTGCCCTACGAGCTCTTGTTCTCACTACAACACTAGGATTATTTTCCTGATTTTTTCCCCTCCTTGTTAATTTTCTCCTGAATTCTCCCATGTGTTTGGAGCACATTTGCATATGCAGCATTTATGCCTCATCCCTGGAAGTGTACAAGGCCAGGCTGGATGAAGTTTGGAGCAACCTGGTCTAGTGGAAGATGTCCCTCCCTGCCCATGGCATGGATGGAATAAGATGAGCTTTAAGGTCCCTTCCATCCCAAACCACTTTGTGATTCTGTGACTGCTCTTCCCTGGCCATTTTGCTCTCTGACCAGGCTGCCTGAGGCTTGCCTGGAGGCTCCTCAGGAAATCCCAGCAAAGGACTTTTGTACCAATTTATTTCATTGCTGATTTAGGCTTAGGAATGCTTATTGTCACCTCAGTTGTTTCACATCCTTTATGGCTTGGCAGTGCAGCTGCCTCCCCTGACAAACACATAAGAGCAAAGGTGAAGAGCCTCGGAGGGTGAGGCAGTTAAACGGTTAGAAGGTGACATTCATCAAAAAAGGTCTAGAACGAGTATTTCCTCCAGGGAAAGGGGACTGCATCCCTGCTCCAACCAGGACAGGAGGGAAATAGGAATGGCCATAATGCACTGGAGAGTAAAAGTGTCCTGATGGGACACTGATGGCCACTGGTGGTTAAAAGTATCCTGATGGACCAAAAATTTTTACCCTTATGGGTAAACGTGTCACTTCTAGAACGAGATTAGGGTGTTCATCCCTGTGGAGTGGCAGCCAGCTGGTGTTTGAAGTTCTGTATATTTGCATTATAAGGGATCAGATCCAGGTGTAAATTATATATCTTGTTTCAATAGAAGTTTTAAGCAAGTGAAAATTGTCCTTTGAAGAGCTGATTCCTGTGATAACAGACCTGTACCACACTTGTGAGGAGCTCACTCCCTTGGCAGAGCAGGGATGGGAGAGGGGTGCATGATGCGCCCCCAGGAGCTGGTGGGGTACAAACAAAACCAAAATCTCTTGCCAAGAGCCACAGCAAGGTAGGAACTGGCACCTTGCCCCAGAGTGGGATGCATGGAGCTCACCTGGCACTGCTGGGCACAGACTGTGTGAAAACCTCCAGTTTTTGGCAGCCTTGACATTAAAAGCTGTAGAAGTCTGGTGCTGCCCTTGTCTGCCTGAGGGACAGAGAAAACTCACTGTCATCATCCCAGGGACAATTTACCAGCTACATCATTTTACTGAGCGTGTCCGTGCTCATTACCAGTTAGGGTCACCCACATGTGTGGTCAGGAGGAGGCAGAGGGCATGGAGACCCCAGCTCTGCAGTCACCCCTCAGCTCTTCACCTGGGCAGCATGCAATGGAGCAGACCTCTCCCCAGGTGTAAAAGAGAGAAAAAAATGAATGTGGATGCTGTGGAGCTGGGGCTGCAAATAAATGCCTTTGCTGCCAAACAGCCCTCTTGATATGGGGGTGCACAGAGCCGTAACCCCAGCTCGGCTCCGCTTGCGTCCCCCAGTGCCTCTCACTTGGCTCCCTTTGCTCCCTGTGCCCTTGCATTCAGCCCTGCACTCACCCCAGAGCCTCTGGGCAGCTCCCCTAGTGCGTCTGGAGCAGCTCCTGGGAGCCAAGTCCAGGCACTCCCACAGCCTCTGCCCACACAGAGGTGTAGCTGTGCCTATGGAGGTCCAGGGCTGTTCTTGTATCACAGCTGGAATAAGACCTTTTTCTGTGTCTATGGGGAGATGAAGAAGTGGTTTCCACCCTGCGAGCCACAATCTGTCATGTGATGCATGTATTTTTGTTGTCTCCTCCAAACATATTTAGAGGATTAGAGAAAACCCACATCATACAAGGGATTTAAAGGTTATTAGGGGAGAAATGCCTTTTTCAGCACCTGCTGCCTGAAAAGTGTGCAGCCAAGTGTTTTAAATACCCTGGTGCTATTATTCATAGAAAATGCTCTTCTTTTATTTTTTTCTTTCCCTTTTTTTTTTCCCAGTGTAGCTGTAGTCATCATTCAGCCTTATAACTATAATGGATGGTTGCTAGAAGCCTTCCAAAGAAGGCAGCACAATAAGATACAGACAGTTAACCCACATCAATTCTCTAAGGAAATTTCACGTTGGGCCCTTTAATTCTCTCCTTTTGAAATTATTCCGATCAGTCAGTGCGTAGGGCACTGCTGCAGGGAAAAGATTGAACCTGGAACGAAGTGGAATGAGATTTGAAATAATAAAAATAAAGAAAAAACACAGAGGAGAGATTCAGGTACACCTCCAAAATTCTAATGAGCTCATTTGCAGAGCTAAAAATTTCTCAGGGACTCCAGTTGATTCAAAGAGAAATGTATTTAATTTAAAACAACTCACTTCAGGGAGCTCTGCACTGGGATGAAATGTATTAAATAATTGATCAACTGGGAAGTAAGAAAGAGGGGAAAAAAGAGAAAGAAAAAAGAAGGGAAGAAAGGTACCTGGGTGGTGTGTGACCTGGAAAAGAAGGACACCTCTACGTGGGGGGTAGGTGACACACCGAAGGGGTGACAGGGGTCCCAGAGCCACCACATTGTCCCTAAGGCTTGGTGGCACCAGCCAAACCTGGGACGCACCCCTGTACCCCTCAGCTCTTCACCTCATCCCACTGGAGTAACACAAATTTTACTACATTTCCTTGCAGTCCCAAAGTCACGTAGAGACCCTGCATCCTGTGTGGCCTCTGCTGTGGGATTGTTTTCCTTTCTGCTTCATTGGGTGTTTTATAAAGAGCTCAAAATAAAACAAATATACTTCATCCCTTCTCCTAAGCAGCTATAAGGGCAAATTACGATGGAGCTGATATCAAAACACACACACTGATAATTTTTCTGCAGTGGCTCGGATTTGGATGTAAAATGGAAATACACATTTAGTGCTTGGCTGTGGCACTGCTGTGCATGCAAACAGCAATTAAAACCTGCAGCCAAATGCCATAAATCCACCAGTGACAGAGTAAATGCCGGTAAAGATGCAAAATGAAAAGGAGCTGCAGCTCATTTGCATTTTGTAAGAGTAATTTTTTTCAGGCTACAGTTGTTCTGAATGAAATGTAACTTCTAAGTACTGTTCCACTGCACTGAGGCCAGGCTGTGAGTGCAGGAGGCTTCAAAACACAGATGGGCTGCTCTGGAACAGGGATGTACAGAGCAGCAGGCATTGGGGACCATCAGTCCAGCCTGGTCCACGGCCACTGGACGCTCCCTCCCTCTCTGCAGGGAGCTTCTGAGCAGCCCCATCCTCCTTGACAGCACTGCCTCTCTGCATACTCTTTTAATGGTTTTTATTTGAGTAGCTTCCCCTTATTAACCAAACCAGGAGATGGCACGGTCCTCCAGACAGTGCCCTTGCTGCCAGCAGCAGGGACTTGGTGCGTTAATACACGATGGAGTTAAGATCTCTTTTTGCTGCAGACTTTGCCCACTCCTTGTTGAGGAGCCCGAGACACAGGGGCTAGAGAGAGCCTGTGTGAGTGTCTGCTGATGTCAGGAGCAAACAAAGGAGAAAAGCAGATGGACGCCCTTGTAACTTCAAATAATTAAATTAGAGGCATAAAAGTAATCATTATCCATTTAATTTACTCTTGACTGTGATATTCCTGCTCCATAAAACTGAATGAGGGAAACTGTGATGCACCCCGGATCATGGCTCTCCCCAGCAAAGACCGCTGGGTAAATCACAAATAAACGCTGTTTGCTTGGAGGAAATGAACTCAAATTGTATATCTTATAAGGAAAGTAAGGCAGGGGATGGGAACAAGCAGAGATGGAAGTGGACGTATCCCTTTATTCGTCTCAATAGCCACATGTAAATGTGTAATGTAAAGAGCACAAACAGAATTTTGAACATTTGTTCCTCTGCCTTTGTTCCAAGAGTGCTGATGCCAGAGATTCCCAGCAATGTTTGCTTTTTCTCTGCAAAACATCACTGTCAAAACCGACCTGGTTTGGGACATCAGTTGTGCTCCTCAAGAATGCAAAAGTGTTTTACGTTAAAAATCACAAGAGCTTTGTTTCATTTTCCCTTTCTTTCCTGATCCTAAATAAAAAGAACCATTCTGTTTTCTCATAATTAAGTGCCTAGGAGTATTTCAGCTCTCCAAGAGGTCTCAATTCTCCAGCAAGCATTGGTACTCCTCACCAAAGGGTGAAGCAGAGGGTTAAAGGGATCAGAAACACAACGGTCAAAAACAGGGACTTAAGACAGTTCCTGAAACACTAATTATTTTTTATCCTACAAGTATGTGCATATGTGGCATAATTCAACAAGTGAGCTAAACCCTTGGGGTGTAAAGCACACATTAAAATACAGGACTGAAGTCAAAGTGACAAATATAAGGAGATTATTTCGGTAAGTGTGAATGTGAATTTTCTGTCCTTTTCTTGCAGGAACATTTTATCCTCTCCCACCTATCCTATCTGCACCCGATTTCCATGGCAAGCTAATTGTTGTAATTGCAACCAATTTTTTGTATGTAAATTTCATGAAAGACTGTTTTCAATGTTTAACCAGCTCATCAGAAGGTTTTATCTTTGTGAAAAGGAAAAAAATAAAACCCGCAGAGACTGGAAACACTGATGGGATGAGCTTCTACGGATCAGCCTGAACCCAAGGGTCTGTTTCGTCTTCCAGGAGTGAGGGGTCCCAGGGCTGTCTGAGCATGGGGGACCCCGTGGGATGGGCGTGCCAGTGAGGCCGTGGCACTGCTGCTGCGAGGAGGGAGCCACAGTGAGTGGGCAGCGAGGGACCAGGGGGTCCCACCCGGCGGGGTCTGTCTGGGCTGCGGGGTTGGAAGTGTCCTCATTATGCATCCGAACATCTCTGTCAGGCTCTCCCCAGGGAGAGGGGCTAGCTAAGAATGCTGTTAACAGAGGGATAATGAGGTATGAACTGAGGAATAAATTTAGGCTGGAAATAACAAAAAGGTTTCTGAGCTTGTAGCGGGGCAGGTCTAGGCTGTAAAACCCTTCCAAGAACAGTGGGGGGGAAAATCCACCCTACTTCTCCTGCATCTAAGGAGCGGTTTGATGAGTTTCCACAAAGACGTGCAGGGAACAGTGCTGATGGTAGGACGGGACTGGGCTTACGGGGCTTCCTCCAGCCCTGAGCTCTCAGAAGTCGGCACAAAGCAGCACCAGTGCCTGGGGCAGATGTGCCACCTAAAGCAGACATGTCACCTAAAGCCTTGCTGGAGTGGGACGGGAATGTCCAAGCCCTGCAGGCTGCAAGGGGATGATGACCTGGGTACCCCCAGGGCAATGCTGGGGTCTCCTTTGTATCAGGATCAGAAGGGAGAGGTTCCAGGGAATGCTGAGGAAGCCGAGGCACATCCTCTGCTGAACGGGACTGTGCCACTCAGCAGCGGGAGAAGCCAGAAAATTGTAAAAATAATCCCAGAAATTCACAAAAAACCCAACAAAATCAAAACCACCACCAACAAAAAAAGCCACCAAAAATACAAACCAAAGAACTGAAGAAAAACAGACAGGGACAAACAAAAATCTTCTTCCACTCTCTAGAAAACACCAGCAGAAGGTACCCTGTGCAGAGCGTGGCTCATGCACTCTGCTCCCTCCCTGAGCCAAATGCATCCCTTGGAAAAAGTACTGATTACATGGAAGTGGACTAACAAGAGGCAGGCAGCACCAATAAGGGCAGTTAATTGCTTATCGGCTTTCCTTTGCCTGGCCCCTGGTGATTTTCTCACCAATGAATAATTCAACAGCCACTGACACATGAGTAACATCTCCTGATTTGCATTGAGCATCATTCATTAGGAAGAGGATGAAAACCTTGTCTATCCGCCGGCTAACACCCCATCCCTGGAAGTGTCCAAGGCCAGGTTGGACAGGGCTTGGAGAAAGCTGGTCTAGTGGGAGGTGTCCCTGCCCATGGCAGGGGGCAAACTGGGTGAGCTTTAAGGTCCCTTCCATCCCAAGCCATTGCATGATTTGATGATAATGCTGGTTCAGTTTCTTGTCCAGGAACTGGAGGCACAACATGTCCTTCTGTGGGCAGGAGGGGAGCACCATACCCTGATCCCAGGGAGTTCCCACCCCATAGAGAGGATTTTGGGACCATCACCCCATTCAGTGCTGGCCACACGTGGCCTCCAGCCTCCATCACCATAGCAGGGATGGGAGCCCGCCTCTTCAAATCCGCCTTATTTCCAGCATCAGCCTTTTGGTGTTTTAAATCACTGAGTGCTATGCAGAGCTGATAATCAGATTTACTGATGGAGCTTCTCCGTCTCAGAGGCTCAACTAATCCCTTTTAATCCTTTTCTTAAACTCTTTCTTACAAGTGCTTACAACAGAGTTTATCTTTCAGCTTTGCATCTAATTTCGGTTTCCAAATGTGGTTTTTTTTCAAGCAAGGATGTAGCTCTACTCATTATTTCTAAATGGCTGAAGTGGAACACATTCCACATGCTTTACAACTATTCCACTGCTCTCCCAGCTCATGCACTATCCTGAAAAATTCACCCAAACATACCAAAGGGGCTGGGAGAGACATGGGCATGGAGCTTGGCAGCAGCTTTGACTTCCTGAAGGGTACGTGACAGCGTCTGCCTGGCATGGTGCTGGGGCATGTCCAAGCTCCAGGCTGACCGAAGGGAGGTTTTTGGCTCAGGGATCATTTTTAGGAGATTAATGGTTTGTGGTGTGTGATTGAGGTTCGGCAGTCCTATGGCTTCTTTCGGTCCTTCCCATGGCTGGCAATAGTCTCCCAAATGGAAAAAAAATCAGTTTTTAACTTGTGGCCAGTACTGCTGAGACCAAGCCGAGCAAGGGCAAGGGCAAGGGTGGGAACAGCCTCTTGCCTTCCCACCAGCAGCAGATGCTCCTCATGCCTTAGCAGTGACCTTTATGAGTGAAGTTTAGATTGGATATTAGGGAAAATTTCTTCACTGGGAGGGTGGTCAAGCACTGGAACAGGCTGACCAGGGAAGTGGTGGAATCACCATCCCTGAAAGTGTTCCAAAAACATGCAGATATGATGTCGAAGGACATGGTTTAGTGGTGGACTGGGCAGTGCTGGCTTAATGCTGGACACAATGATCTTAGAGGACTTTTCCAACCTTAACCATTCCATGATTGTAAGTTACAGGTGATTTAGAAACTAGTGGACAAAAATAAATCACCCATTTCCTTTTTTTTTTTTTTTTTTTTGAGTAGGCGCTACAATCGTTTCAACAAGCAATGAGATTGCTCTCCTGTGAACACCTCCTCATTACATTCCAACTCCAGTGCCCAGGCACCTTTTGGGATGGCTGCAAATTATATAAAAGCCCGACCTGAGTCACACCAATTAATCTCTGCATCCGCAGCCCCACTCACTCCTTCTCTTGCCTCTCCTGCATGTGGGCTTCCAATCAACCAGCTCAGCCTGTTCCCATAGAAACTGAGCAGCACATCACTACAGAGTCAGGCTGCTGGGGCTTTTCAAGTTCTCATCAGAGCTTTACCCCACCCCTCAGAAAGCCAAGGTGTTTGCTGTGACTGGGGACGGCCACTCTGCCTTGGCTGCCAGCAGAAAGTGAGACTCAGCAGCCAATGATCCTATGCCAGCACCTGGGGAGCGCAGGAGCTGCAGTTTGCTGTCAATATTTGCATCTCATTAATCTATTCCAGCTGCAGATGAGGCAAGGAAGAGAGGAGACAAGAGAGGGTAAAGCCAGTGATGTTTCTTGGCCTATTGGCACCAATATTGGTTCCCTCACCAGTATATTAAAAACTGTTTTCATCATCTGCTGTGAAGACCTCTAAGGTCCTTTCCAAGCCAAACTATTCGATGATCCTATGATTCTCAGACTAGTAAAATTGCACATCTTCTTCCATCTCTGCCTGTTCCATGACTGTGTCCAATCTCTGTGCAGGTATGGGCTGTGTGCCAGCTCTTGGAGCAGCAGGAAGACTGGGGCAGTTAAGTCTTTCTGCATCCCACCACTTCCAGAGCATCCCAAAAGAGCTTGAACCAGCAGCAGCAGCAGCTTCCTAGTGTTTCTCAGCTGGGGGTTCCAAACGGCTTTGGAGAAAGGAGGCGATGACCACTCACCAAGCCCTTCACACAGGGAAATTGGTTTAAGGCCTCCAGTTTGGGCGAGAAGTTCTTGTGAGCAAAGGTCTTTAAAAGATGCTTCTGAAAAAGCTCTCTCCCTGGGTTCCAGGGGATCCCTCCACATAAAGCCAGGCAGAGCCACCCAAAAATCCCACTCCACTGAGGAGAGCAGCAAGAAACCAGCAAGTCTCAGTGCTTTCCAGTGGTTTTCCATCTAAAGCTGCTAATATAAATATAAATATTTACTGGCAACTTTTCCCATTCTATTCATGACAAGGCTTTGTGCAGGCTGAGTTTCTTAGGGAAATACTTTAAAAATCTACTTTATGTATTCAAATAATCTCCAATGATTTTATTTAATTCGCTTTTTTTTTCAGGAGTGGAACTCCTGCACATGTGGCTTTACTTATGCAACTAGTTTGATTAGATTTTACATTTCCATGTGTCATTTATGGTATATTGCCCACAGATTCATTAAAAAACCCGTCCTTTAAATATGTCCTGAATAATCTCCTCCATGCATTTCATACATAGAACAAAAGTGGGGTGATTCTGTATTCTAAAGGGACACCTACTGATAAGAACATGTTGCATTTGTAGCAGTTTAAATGCAGGATATAGAAAATGTCTATCTTGTTGGGATTTTAAATCCCCACTAAAATGCATTTCAAGGAATCAATCAGTACCAAGTCAATGTACAAGAATTGCTTTAATAAATCTAGAGGTGTCAGGCTCTAAGTAAATTGCACATTAGATAAAATCTGATTCTTCATTGAATGTATTGATTATTATCATTAAGAGCAGATCTGTTACTCTTGGCGAGCAGGGGGCTGGCAGGATGACAGCAGCACTGCTGAGCTCCAGAGAAAGGATGTTTTGTGTGCAACTTGGGAAGTATCACAGAATCCCAGAACAGTTTGCGTTGGAAGGGGCCCTAAAACTCATACGGTTCCATCCCCTGCCCTGGGCAGGGACGCCTTCCACTAGACCAGGTTGGTCCAAGCCTCACCCAACCTGATCTGATCTGAAGGTCAACTCCATGCACATCTTCCCAGCTCTGGTTGAGAGCCCAGGGGTAAGGCGGGAGCTCATCCCCAAGATGGGGATGGTGGGGATGGTGGGGATAGAGGGGATGGCTCACACCTCTGCTCTGGACACAACACCATGCCCTGCACTGACCCGAACCACTGAGCCATGACTGTGCAAGTTCTTAGTTCATTGCTTGCACACAGATAATGATGGTAAAATAAAATGTTCAACCCACTGCCCTTACATTTTATTTAACTCCTTTAACCAGCTCAGGACAGACATTCCATAAATATATATTCTCCCCAAAAGGCCAAGTACTTCCCAAGTATGGGTTTGATGTAAAACAAGCTGTTCCAATGTCTGATTTATAAGGCATATGAAGTTTCTAGCAAAAAAAAAAAAAAGATGATTAATGTCTCAGGTGTCTCTCTGATTTATTTGCCATGTGGCAATTGATTAGTCATGTCAGCAACCTCATAAGTAACGCAATTAATTCTGAAATTATCCCCAAGTTATCCAAGTCCTGTGTCACTGATGAATACGTGATGGGTCTGAGTTATAGGTTGTCTCTGAACTTGACTGGCTCGAAATAAGTCACCAAGCTGAGTCGTAAATCACAAGAGATGGATCTGAGTACACCGCTGAGTCACAAGCAGGTTGTTAGATCACACACATCCTGATTTATGGGCTGGTGAGGTCTCCTCTGCTCTATCTCATGCTTTGGGAGTAAATGTCAAAGTGTAAGTCTGGGATGCCAATGTCAAATGGCACCTTCCTTGGGGACACGCAGCACCCACAGGCAGAGCCATGGTGCTCCTGTCACACACAGGAGCACGCTGGAATCAGCACCGATGTCTTCTCCTTGCAGATGAAGAACTCCAGGTGTGCCTCATGTCTCTGTTCTCACTCTCCTCCTGGGGTACTGACTGGCGCTGGCAGATATTGCAGGCTATTAATTAAGATGTCATTTACAGGCCCACTGGGTGACCCTAATTAAACTATAAAATGGAAAACACTAATAAGAAAGATGATATTCCTGCGGAGGGTGAATCAAGCACATTAACCTCCTGGTGAGGAATTCTTTCTTCATCTGACAGACACAAGAGACCTCACAGCTTCATGCAAGGTGTCCTCAGAGTCACTGCTGGGATGTTCATGGGACACGTTCCTCCTGCACAGCTGCGATTCCTCTGCAGAGCACAGCTTGATGGATAACTCCTGCAGGCTTCACATTGGCACAGGGATGGTCCTTAGACCTTTCCTCAGAGCATCAGGCACTGCTTTCCAGGAGCATCATGATGGGGCTCCTTGCTCTTTTCCCTTCTCTTCTTGAGGATTTTCTCCCTTTTCTGTTTATTACCACAGACTGAGGTGGAGATCACCAGAAACTCTGTGGATGTACATGAAGCTCTTCTGTTTGTTTTCCTTCCTGTGCATTGCTCTGATGCTGTTACACTAAACGCTCATTTCATATTCCCAGGAGGTGAGGGAGATGCCATGGGAGACACATTTTTTACATCTGTAAACTGCAATCAAAACTAATTAAACCCAACACAAATACTGATTAATAGAAGAGGGAACCTGATGTCAAGTCCCATGGCCCCATCCCAAATAACAGTGGCTTCTTTTTTAAGACACAGATTTGCTTGCTGTCTTTAATTCCCAACATCTGGTGGCACATCTCCAGCTCCTGGCTCCAAGGCAGCCGTACTGCATTTGGAAGTGATACAGGGAAAACCATCTGACATCTGGAGCTCTGTCTGAAATGCAGCTTCTCTTTAAAAACTCACCACTGGGACACTACAACATGACATAAGCTCCAGCCCTGTGCTCATTTTGCACCAGGCCACTGGTTTCATTTTATTTCATTAAAGCTGAATTTACTCCAGCAAAGCAATTAAAATATTCATTAATAGCCTTGCTGCCTTTAAGAGCCTCCATTCCCTGTGCATCATCCTGGAGTCCTTGCTCCAGGCATCAGCTTTCCAGACAAGGTCTCAAATGGAACAGGTGCTAACAGGAGAGAGGAAGGTGCAGAAATGGCTCACACTGAAGTCAGTGGCCACACCAACATCTCATCAGCAACCCTGTAGTGAGCACAAGCAGCAGGAAAAACCCTCTGCACATGGACTCCGTGGGAAAAGCACAGAGCATGACACTTGTTAAACACATAACATACATGGAGCACTGAGGGGAACTTGGGGAAATGGTTCTCAAGGGAGGAAAAAGCCAATTTGTTTAAAAAGCAAATCATTGATTATTGCGGAGAGAAAAGCAGAATCGCTGGGTAGGGTATGAGTGATGGACATTTCTAGGAATATCGATTCGGAAGTGGTAACTGTGACATCAGTCATCAGCTGTGTCCTGGCAGACACAGACCCACCTGCTTGAGCACCAGCGATGGGGCCCTCAGCACCCACCCCTGCCCGTTCCCCCAAATGATGGGAATCAGGGAGTAGCCAGCCTAGGGCAGGAGGTCCTGGGCTGAGTGACAGAGGCAGGGACAGGGACAGACAGTCAGTGCTCCCCTCCCAGTCCCAGGGGAGGCAGATCAGCTCTCTTTCATTCCCAACATCTGGTGGCACATTTCCAGGTCCCTGCTCCAAGGCAGGGATGTGCCACAGACAAGTAATTAATGTCTGTGAAGAACAGTTATGACACTGGCTCATCTGGCTTTTCCCTTCGCAATGAGTCTTTATGGGGACGGCGCCTGACAGTCACTATTGTCACATCACAATTTTTCCACGGTAAAAAGGTACTTTCCCCAGGCAGACACTGGGGATTTCATTGTTTAAATAGTGTGAAATCCTTCTTTATGAGGCCACTTGCCTTCTGGTCTACAAGAAGGGCCTTTTGCAGCATCCCGCTCTCCCTGTTATCCCCAGTACTATTTGTTAGAGAGACCCCTGTCCTCTCCTGCCCCACCGTCCTGCTCCACAGGTGCTGCTCTTGAGGATTTAAAGATAAAGTGAGGGATGCTGAAGATGAGGACTTCCAAGCACTGTAGCCACAGGTCGTTAATCTTCTTATTTCTTGCACAGGATTTTAACAACATTTCCTTGTGGAAATAGCAGGTTTGCTCTGCTTGCACTTCTTGGGCTCTGCTGTGCAAGGCTTCTGATTCAAAGTGAAGGTGGAAAAGCCAAACCCAAACGTTAACCAAATACTGACCCAACCCCACAGTGTTACAGCTCACTCCTACCTTTTCCCAGGAGTGATATCAGCTCCAAGAAAGGCAGAGATGGGGCTGAAGTGGGAGGGGTGTCTGCCCAGGGCCTTACCTGCGCGGGGGTTCTGCAGGACAGACAGTTGGGTGGGCAAAGTTCTGAGGTCTCCTTGCCACCATTGGGTGGTTCAGTGTTCAGACACCCTGCATGGCACGGGCACCAGCTCACAGTTATCAGTGTCAGTCTGATCAGATAACGTTGATATTCTGCCTTCAGCTAGATTTATTAACCCATAGTTCCTTTCAAATAAAATATCACATTGCTTAATTATGTCTTGGCTGACCATTTGCAAATGCCACCAGATATGGAGAACATGACACCATTGCCTTTTGCCAGGCACTGGAATCAGACTCTGTGTCACGCTCTGACAGGAGTACTGTAAAACTGCATTAATCAAATCGTGTATCAGTCACAAAAATTGAGGAGTAATTTGTCAAAGTCGCATCTAAACTCAATAACCATTTGGAGATGACTAAGTAATTAATCAATAATGTGTTCTCACCTTTTCATTTCCTTAGGTTCCTGTGACTTGCACAGCAGAATGACTGGAAAATGACAGACTGGGTTGTCTGGTGGCTTTGGAAACGTTGGTTGGTGTTTACAGAGGAGCTGATTCAGCCCTACCTTCCTTCCTGTCTGGCACATCTCCAGCCCACTCCCAGTGGGAGCTGCACCTCACAGTGACGGGTGCTGATGCTCAGAAGCCCGTGTCAGGCCACATGCCACCAAACAGAGGCCAAGGCATGAGCAGAGGCACCATGAGAGGGATGGAAGGCGTTGCCTAGTGCTTGTGCTCCCAGCCAGACTCCTGGTTGGAATCCTGCCCAAATCCTCTGGTGGGGTGGTTCACCTCAGAGCCAGACACAAGCTGCAATTCCTCAATCAAAACCAGGCTTTTAACCTCAATGCTCACCCCATAATTTAAGTAACTGTTTACCAGAGATCCCGTTAGTCTAAATTCTTCTTTCTTAATGTTTCCAAAATAACACCCTCTAATGCAATCCCAGAATAACCCAGCATCAAAATGAAAAAATTTCCCCATGAGACTGAGTTGCTACTTCTTCAATGCCCTAAAAGGGATAACCTGATAAATAAAATGGTCAGATTTGCAGTACCACAAGGCTTTTCAACTCAGAATCAATTGCTTTACATCTATTGCTCAATGTTGGATTCACTGAATGCATGGTTGAACTCACTGAAAACTGTGTTAGTAATATTAAGTAATTTGTGAGATTAATGCTGTTGCAGAGCTATAACCTGGGCAGAGTCCAGATTGGTTAGAGTTAATTATCTTCTGCCTGCTTAAATAATTTATATTCTGATTTCCCTGCTATGTAAGAGCAGAAAACCCTGAAGGAAGATTGCTGTCCTCAGCATGCTCATGCATGTGCCCAGCGGAGGATATTTCAGAAGGACACCCCTCACCAGGAAGTCACTGTCTCATCCTCCTCCTCCTCCTCTTCCTCTTTGTCCTCCTCCAGGTCAGGGCAGTTAATTTTGTGCGTCCAGAGCCCAGCACTCAGGCCCGTGGTCCACCTGCATCCTGGATGGATCAGGTGCCCCTGTGTCCACTGCAAAGCCAAAATTCTCTTCAAAGCCAAAATATTCTCAACCGGATTCATGGATTCAACACACTGTTTGGCCCGGAGGGTGGATTCAGTAACTTATGCATGATCCTGGCTTTCTAATCAAAATTTCGTTATTATGAATGATTGCAAAAGTTTTTGTATTTTACATTTTGTCTTTGCAGGGAATTTTAAACACTGATTTTGTCCCTTGGTGCTGGTGTGTGTAATAATCCCATTGATCCATATTCATGTCCTCCCAGCCTTGCAGTTCCTGCAGTTTTCACAACTCACAGAATAATTTCCTCATAGAACTGAGTATCCACAATATTTATTATTGTTGTTAATGAACATGGTCTCAGCCCCTGTAATAACCACAGGATTCCCAGGGTATTTAAATATTATTGTATTTAAATAATTGATTGACTTAGAGCTCGCTAATATGAATACATCCAGGAGTGTTTAATAGGATCATTACTTAATCCTGGCTCCGTGCACTATATCATGTTTACCAATAAATCAATTATGCACCTCTCTGCCTGCAGGATCTCACTCCTGGTGGCTCAGAGGACCAGGCTGGGCTGGGAGCATTGTGGAGAAGGTGACACAAGGGAGGTGGCCAGTCCTGCTCCACAGGACTCCAGGTGCACCTGGCTCCTGCCACACGTGGGGAAGCTGAGACCAGAGTAAAGCACATCATTAGAAGGAAATGTGGCATGTGCTAATTTGTCTGCGTTTTCAGTTAGCAGGCATTTATTAGGGATGTCTGACTTACTCGTTTCCAGGTCAGCCTGCTAATGTATTAACCTCTGGTGCCACTGATGTGCACAGGAAAAATTCAAACCACAATTCACAGGGATTTTACACATTGCCCAAGGCACCTCCTGACCATGCCCAGCACTGGCAGCTGGAGGCACTGCTGGCTGCCACCACAGCATCCATCACCCTGACAGTGGAGAGGTGCTGAGGCTCCTGGCTCTGGGGCTCTGAGCCCAACAGCAGGGGACTGGAACCCCTGTGAGACAGGGAACAGGGTATTGGGAACCCTGTGAAACAGGAAGCAGTGAATCAGGACCCCCACGACACAGGAAGCAGGAGATGCTGAACGGATCAGGAGAGCCAGTGCTAGGTCACAGACTGAATGCTCCTGCAAATGTCAACGAAAACAGGCGCATATTTTCATTTCTACCTATTTGACCCATTAACTAACTGCAAAATGTCTCAGTAATCCCTAGCAGATGAGCATCAGAGCAGATCTATGGTCCAGGCTAATCCCTTTATTATGAAGCAATGCTACGGAAATCAAATACCAGCAGTAAGTCGGGAGATTAACAAGCTGGGAAATGCACAAATTAAATTGCATCCTCCCTCTCTGCTCTGCCCCAGCCAATGGCTCTGTTTCTGCTGTGGCCACTGCAGCTGCCCCAGCAGGAAAACAAGGCCAGAAATCACTTTATAAAAATGAGCCTCTATTTAGTCCCTGATGCAGGTAGTAAGCAGAGTCTGCCCAGGATGAGCCCGTGTCTGTGCAGCCCCTCATGTCCTCATGCCTTTCTCCTGGGGAGGGGAAAGCATGATTCTGTGATTCTGTGATCTGGCTTTGCCAAGCATGTGGGGGTCCAGATGTGGAGATGGACAGGAGAGATCTATGGCACTTGGGACTCCTGACTTTTCCTGCCAGCTTGGGATGGGAGTCAGGCATGGGGCTTTGACTGCAGCAAGATGGGACATAGGCACTGCTCTCTGGTGCAGTGCCACCTCTACAGCTCTCCCCAGGCTGTCCCACATCACCTGCCTGAGTGTGGCACAGAGGGACTAACCCTGGACAGAAGAAATGGGCAGCAGCAGAATCGTAGAACCCTGGAACGGTTTGGATTGGAAGGAACCTTAAAGATCATCTTGTTCTGCCCCTGCCATGGGCAGGGCCACCTTCTACCAGACCAGATTGCTCCAAGCCCAGCCCAACATGGCCTTGAACAATTCCAGGGATGGGGCAGTCACGGCTTCTCTGGGCACCCTGTGCCAGTGTCTCACCGTCCTGTTCAGCAGTGACTGCGCCAGGGCCAGATGGATCCACGAGTTCTGGGTGGAGGGCTGTGCCAGAGCCTCTGGGGAGGGCAGCAAGGACCACCATTCCTCATCCACACCAGGGCCATGGTGGGGTTCTTGGGACGTCCTGTCCAGGGCCAGGAACTGGACTCGCTGATCCCTGTGGGTCCCTTCCAGCTCAGGATATTCCATGATTCTGTGGTCCCCAGGGATCCTCCTGGGGCCCATCAGGAGTCAGGCTGCCTGCAGCAGGGCCAGCTCTGCCCTGACCCAGCAGCATGGTTTCTGCCCTGACTGCTTTTATTGCACAGTAGCATCTGAATGAATATTTTATTCATTCCCTTAAGAACATCTTCACAAATGCACATTCAAATAAAACATGAGGACGCATTTTTGGAAGAGCCATCTAATGCTTCAAACAGCCCCATCACAGTGTATTAACCAGAGGAAACACTGTGCTGTTGTGTTTTCATCTTGGTGATTCTAATGGAGTCCCATGGCATGCGAGGCCATGGGGAAGGTGCCCATGGCCCCATGTCCCCACAGCCACATGTCTCCACATCCTGGTGGTGGGGGCTGTGGCTGCTGTTGGCTTCTGTCCTGAGTACTGCTGGGATGGGGCACTGTGTCTGGATGTTGAAGCCATCTGCTTCATACCCAAAACAGGGATATATCTACTTACAAACATGCCAGAGGGGGAAAAAAAAAGGAGTTTCTTAGTGAAAGGTATTGGCAAAGTAGAAAAAAACCTGACCCACATGCTCATGTCTGAACACACAAGTGCCAGAACAGTCACATGCACCTGCCACCTCTGTGAATCCCATAAGCTGGACGAGACAGGTTCTGCTTCTCCTCTGCTAAGCCAGTTCTGGGTTTCTCCATTCCTAAGCACAGCATGGGAGATGCACAGGGATGTTTTTGCAGAGATTAGGTGAATCTTTCTACTTCTGGAAAAGACAATTCTTTCCTTGTTTGAATTCCTTGAAAAGCAGCAATAAAGCAAATGGGCAGAGAGGAGCAAGCAGGGCAACAGCAGGAGAGTGGAGGGGGCAGAAGTCACAGGGAACGGGAGCCAATTAAGCCTGAGAGGAAGAAATTCAGCGCAGTTAAAGAAAATGTTCCTCCAGCCCTAAACTGGACTTCAACTCATCAGTGCAAGAGGCCACTGATGGTAGTGCCCTGTGAGATGCTATAGGAGCAACACTGGCAAAAGTCACAAGGGTGGCACTGGTCAGAGCAGCAAGGCACCAGGGAAAGGGAACCAGCTTTTGGGGAAGAGGACAGACCAGATCTGACCTGAATGCACCATGGCTGGGTGAAGGAAAGGTCACCAAAGACGTGACCCTTGGAGGCATCACCTTCTCCTACAGTGACACACAGCTCACCATCCAGGGGAGCACAGCAGCCTCAACTTGGACAAGGTGAGGTCCCTGTGAGCAGCATCCCTTGGAAAGCTCCTGCTCTGGAATGGCTTGGCATCACTGCTGACAGGTAGCACTGATTTATAAAGTAGAAATTAATGAGCCTGCTCTGCAATTTCACCTAATTTTGTCTCCCATTTCAATTTGCCATCTTTCAGCGTAATGCCGGGTGGTTAATTATGTTTCCATCTTATTTCTCTGATAATACCGCACCTTGTACTGCTCAAAGGGTTTCATTTTACCTTTCATTTCACCTCCTAGCACAGCTCTAAATTTAGCCAGCTTGTAATTTGGGGGTATTTTATGCATTATGCTTTTAGTATTTTGAGGTAGAATGGAATCCTTGTCTTTTAATTCGCTCTCTAATAATTCTCCACCAAATCTTAATACAGAAGGCTTTTTTTTTCCTTGAGACTAATTGAATGGGGTGTAATTATAATACCCAGGGAGATGATATTGAAAGTACGTTAACTGTGACAGTCCAGAGTCCAGTTCTGACTAATCGCCCCTCGGGCAACTTCAAATCTTGTCTGTGCAAGCTCCCAATCAGTTACTGCACAGATGTGCCAAGATGGAGCTTGGCACAAGACTTCCCCACCAAGATGGGGACTTGGGCAGGGTGGATCTGGGACCCTGGCCTGGGAGCCTGGGGTCTCCAAGCTGCTGATGCAGCTGCAGGGGCTGATCTGTGCAGGGACCAGCAGTGTGGTCATATGTAGAGAGAAGGGATCAGGGTGTCCAAGGTAGCTGGGGACCACACAGGTGGCATTGTCCCACTGAGGCAGCGAAGAGACTGGGCATCAAAGTCCTTGCCTCAGCCCAGAGATGTTCCCATCACCATCACCCTCTTCCTTGGCTTATTGCCCCTGCTAGGAGTGCTTATCTGCTTGGCGAAAGGAAGCATTGAAACTACAGTAAGTGGAAGAAGGGCAGAGGGCCAGAAGCTGTGGCAGGAGCATCCTTACCTGGCTGCTCAGGAGTCAGAGATAACACCAGCAGTCCTGCAGGCTGCAGCGTTTTCCTTGGACACGCATTTACCTGCCAGGAGAGGAGCAGCAATTTGCAGTATTTGTGTACTCTGATGGTGTGATAGCAGCGAGGTCAGCACTCAGTAGAGACACCAAGGGGCTATTTCCTCACTAAACTGTGGACTGCAGTAAGTGAAAAATAAGCTTCAAGGGTGCCTATTATGCAGACAATAGAATGTTTTTATATCAGTGTAGGTGTCGAGCTCAACACCTCCGCAGAGTGGATCCTTCACATTATGAGCCAACTATGAAAATGCTCAGCCAAGCAGGGATGCTCCCATCTACAGCCTGGTGTTTGCTACTGGAAATAACAGATTCCCACTCTGCATTCAACAGCCTAGGTTCTCAGAGGGGACAGGACTCTGGGTGGGGACCTTACAGTCAAAGTCTGGCCTTGGGAAGGGGTAGCATCTGTGGGGACATGGCACTGCAGCAGTGGGAGCTGCCACACAAAGGTGGAGGGGCAGGACAAGAGAACCTCTCAGCAAAGCATCCTGTAGAAATTAATGCACTTTTCTTTAGGATCACTATGAGCTAATCAGCCTTTGCTGGCCACAACTGGCTTTCAGCTCTGCTCCAGAGCCACTGTTGGACAAGCTGGTTGGGACTGGAATGGCCAGGGCAGAGTCCCCGGCCCCTTCACCTCGGACACAGTCGGCATGAGAAGCACTCCTGGAGCCTCCCTTCGCTGCTGAGTGAAAAGATCCTTTGCAGAGATTAAAATGAATTTATTATTTCACAGTCTGGTATTTACATCACATCTGGACAGGGTATTACATACCCCATTACAAAAACGTCTCAATAATGAGTCCCGTGGTGGGAGCCAGGCGAGAGGCAGGTGGCAGCAAACACACCAGTGACCCTGACACTGCCATGGCCCCCACGCCACCTCCAGCCCCTCCTGAGCCAGCACATCCCCTGCAGGGTCCCAGAGCAGTTCCAGAGCAGGGCTGGAGGTGTTGGTCCCACAGCCCCAGGGTCCCAAGTACCTCTGACTTCGGGGGCAGAGAGCTCACATTTTCCCCTGCCTTGAGCTGCCACACCACAGGAAATGGTGTGTCCTGGAGAACGTCATGAGCTCAGGGCCAGGAGGTGGTACATTTTTCTTTATTTTGGATTAATGCAACAAAATCTGGCTCGGTCTGAGGCCCTGGTTGGGCATCTGCATGCCCCTGACACCCCAGAGCCACAAACAGAGAGATCCCCTCGCACAACTCTGAAATTCAATTGCAAACACAAGCAGAAACTCAGTGCCTGGGACTTGCATGGTGGAAAACATTAAATTTGCAACCGGATTAATGCAATTACTGAGGAAGGAGAAACCAGCAGCATGCGCCATGGAGATATCTCACCATCCCTGGGGGCCAACAGGGTGTCAGACACCCTCTGACTACGCTACCACATCTGCCATACATGGTCATAGCAGGAAGGTGGTGGGGCAGGGAAAGCCCAGTGCTCTGAGGGCAGAGCAGCCCCCAGTGACTCAGGATCAGGCTGGAGCTCAGCGGCTGCTCCTAGGAACCCACGGGCCAGGAGCCTGGAGCCACATGGGGAAGGGTTTCACATAACCATTTACTTCCTGATTCCTGACTGCAACTTGGATTCAGCATCTCGGGAGATAGGGAAAGGTGACTCACAGCAATGATTTCAGCTATTCAGATCAAAGCCCATTTTGCGGGCCTGCTGCCTGTCTGTCTCTGTATTGTCAACAGCTCTTACGTAGATGGAGTATTTTATTTAGGAGGATTGGAAAGCGAGCCCATTTCTTGGTTGGTGAACGCGTCCACAGAAAAGGAGGAAATCGTCGAGTGGTGGGATTCTGGCAGCTGCACTGGGGTCCCTGCCTGCAGCCTCCAGGGAAGCTGGGGCTCAGCAGATGCTCTGATCCTGTACCTGTCACAGTCCCGCTGGCGGGTGCAGGATGGTGGCCCTGGAGCATCCCACCTCTGCAGGCACTGGGCCACATCCTGCTGCTCACAGGAGCCCCAGGACCCGCGCCAAAGCTGGTCAGCTGGTGCCGTGCTGCACAGAGGCTATCGAGTGACCTGCGGAGGAGAGGAGAAGTTATCCAATGCATCCAGCCGATTCCCTATCCATGAATTATCAGCCAACAGCCTCAAGAGGTGCAAATAAGAAACGCTCTTTACTTTCATTTAATGGAGTGGTCATTCCAAATGTCGCCTTATGGATGGTTTGTGATTTCTGTGCTCTGGCTGCAGCTCCCACTGAGGTCTGTCTGCACAGGAGATTAAGATGCAAATCCAGCTCTTTGGCACCATTCCAAAGTCACTAAAGTCACCCAAAGTTACCAAAAGTCTTTTTGAAAACACAGGGCTGGGTTTCCAAACTGCCACCTCCCTAAGGGAGGGCATGGCACCCAAAAGGAGGCTGGCCATGGAGGGGTCTGCTGGATGAGGCAGGAGAGCAGAAGCTCCAGAGTCCTACTCCCATTCCAGATGGGAATGGTCCCAGTGAGAATTCAAGACAGCAAAACCAGAGCAGAGGCTCTGGGCTAAGTTAGTAGCTGGGGGAATCCAACCAAACAACACTAAAATGGGAAAAAGACAACCAGCTCAACGTAGTGCTGCAGTTACTGGTCAGTGATGGATGCTCAGGACTGGAGGAACCTTTTTGGATGTCCATAAAAACACTTCAGCATGAAAGTGCTTGCCATGCACAAAAATAATAGCAGCAATGAAAAAATCCCGACATTGCTGGGGGATGTGGGGCAAGGAAAACGAAAGCATAAGGAATAATTACACTCAACAGTATGAACAATGATTACAAAATTATGCAACTGATTAACCATGGCATATATGTAATTACTAATGAGTTTGATAAAATTTTAATTACACCTTATTCTTTGGGGCATTCAGCAAGCCATGAAAATAATAATCATGTAGTACTCTGTCACAAATGATTGCCTCAGACTGGGAATGGGGACATAGTAAGGGCTGTGCCACTGGGTTGGGAAGGGCAACCTGCTGCCCCGGAGCAGAGGGTGGTGCTGGGGAGCAACCTGGACACCCTGGGAGCCCTGGGATGTTACAGAGACACACCTGGTATGTCTGCTCAGGGGCTGAGCCATCCAACAACAAGCCTCCCAGCAAGAATTATCAATTGGAAAACTGTGGTACGCCCACCAGCCCCTCCAGCAGCAGTGACAAGTGCACAGCCAAGACCCTCTGCTCTGCTTTGGTGAGTGCTTATCAAACAGTGTGTGCCCTGAAGGAGCTGGAGCTCTCTCCTTCCCCTCAGAACCGTTTTGGGATGCTCTCCTGGGTTTTGCTTGCCCCAGGCTGCGGAAGGCACAGCTGGGTTCCCCCCATCACCTGCCAGTGACGTACCTTGGTCGTCTTCACTTTGTTGCCACTGCTGCAGCTCCATCCCGAGAGGTCAGGCAGCACTTTGCATTCCTCCCCATCGAGACACGGCTCCATCTGGCACCACCACTTCTGCAGCACGATGGAGGCTGGGGGAGAGGAAGGGATCAGCGGCCAGGCTGCAGCACAGGGTATGGAGGACCAGCTCTGCCCACCCTTGGGTGACATCAGGAGATACAGCCCCTCTCTCCAGCATAGCCCACATCGAGGAGCCCCAGACAAGGAGCTGCTCCTCACCTGCCTGGCCTCACCTGACCCAACTGCTCCACCTGCCTCCGGAACACCTGGTTTTCTCTCGCTACCCCAGGTAAAAAGCCCAGTGTCCTCACTCCTAGTGAGAGCAGGGAGAGCAATGCTGTTCAATAACCTGTTCCAGGCTCCACTTACAGAGTAAAGGGATTGTCTCTGACCACTCTGCTCCATTAGGGTCTTGTGATTCACACCTCCAGTTTGGACAGCCAGAGCAGGCTCTGTATTTGGGAACAATGTGACCCGAGCTGTTGGGGACAACAAGAGCCTTCCCTCACAACTCATTCTGGCATTTCTTGGTGTTGCACAGAACTGCGGTCACAGGGCACTGGCTGTCAAGCAAATCAATACCACGCTGGCAGGGGCTGCCGGTGCTCCCGATGGCTCTTTGGTCATGGCACGTGATGGCATTTGATAAAACATACGCAGTTTGAGTTTTGCTTGGTGCTCCTCGCAGGTGAAGGTGCTGCATGGCTGGAATCATATCCCTGCTTCCAGCTGTGGCAGCGCAGTGAGGAGACAAGCAGGGATCAGTGCTGCAGACCTGACCCCAGCACAGCGATGCTGGAACCCCAGTAACTCCCCCAGAGCCCAAGGCTGCACAGAGTGGGACAACACAGCCACACCAACTGTCTGAGTGTCCAGTGAGAGAGTGTCCCCAAAATGTGCCCTCTTCCCCACTGCTCTGCTGCGGGATCCTTGGGCAGGTGTCCTCTGTTAATGCCAGGTGCATGGAAACCCCACACCAGCTTAACCAGGCGTGAAGATGAGGTCAGGGATTGAAAAGGACGAGGTTGCACCATGGGGTACTCACCGTCCACGCAGGAGGGAGCCGCCCGCGTTGTCCCTGCCACCTGCCCTGGGAAACAGGAGCATTTCACCGTCTGGGAGCGCTCCTCGATCTTGTTCTTATTGCAGCACCGGTGTGCTGCGATGACTTCGCATGTGCCAGGCTCTATGTGCACTGCAGGAGGAGAAACAGCCACCGTCAGACCTCAGAGACCCAGGCCATCTGCTGCCCAGTGCCTTGAGAAGAGACCCTAGACCACCTCCTGCCCACTGCCCTGGGCAACACTGCTGGTGTAAGCTGTGACCAAGGCACCAGGAGAGCCCGGCATGTGCAGCACTCTCCCGGCCTCTGGAATCACCCCCAGGGCTGCTGGGGACATACAGGTGTCTGGGCACAGCATGTGCCCAGCCCACCTGTAAGGAAAAGCTGGGGATCTGCTCCACACCTCTTGCATCTGAGCTCTCGCTCCTAACAACCCTCACACCCATCCTACCCTCCAAAATTCATCCCCTCTTGCCACGGCCAAGCCAAGAGCTTTATTGAAACTAATGAGCACATTAGCTAATTGCAGCTGATAATGAGATGCACTTTGCTACAAGACGGGATGGTGCATCGTGCTGCTTTTGGCTTCAAGCAGAGCACCACCACCCCCGACCCCAGCTACAATCAATGCCTTCGTCTAGCCACCATCCTCCACCTGGAGCAGGAAGGATCAGGATGGCGTTTCCACTGTGCAATGGCAAAGAAATGTCACGGTGTTCATCAGCAATCCAGGCTGCCCTGCTGCTCCCCCTCCCAGTGCCATTAAAATATTAAGGAAAATAGAAAACTACTGTGTTGGCTGATCACCTCTGGGATCAGAGTTTAGAGCTGGTCAGCATCTCAAATCAATGCCTTGGCTGGGTAATGGCCCACACAAGCACAATACAAACCGGCCAAAAAGGGCTGAGAGACTTCATTCCCATGACCCCAGAGATCCCTGCAGGTTCTGCTTAATGAGCACTGGAGGAGCAGTGCAGAGCCATGCACGGGCATGCCCTGGGTCCCTTGGGTCACCAGGAACAGGCTTTTATTCTCTAGCAAACGGGATCCAGGCTAGGTAGAGGACAGGGAAGCTGCATTCCTGCAGTGTGGCATCCCAAAATGTGGGCAGGTAAGCAGGCATCAGGGCGTTCCTGGCTGCTCCATACCTTTGGCTCAGGACACCTTCCACATTCCCGAGTGCAGGCACGAGCCCCCAGGAGCTGCCACCAGAGTAAAGGCTTGGAAGGAGGTGCAAGCAGGACATGCGGGGCTGTGGGGAATGATGTGTCCTGATGCTGCTGCTGCTGGTGCAGGTACCTGTGGGGGACCGGGGCAGCTGACCTGTGTCACTGCAAGCGCCCCTGCGGACCTTGGCAGGTCCCCACACTCACCAACACACACTGCCCAGCTTTTGGAACGAAGCCACTTCGCCTCTCCAAGGAAAGCTGAGGGAAATGGGATCTCTCCCCCAGCGCTGGGGGAAATCCCTTTGTCTTGCAGACATTTTTTCACACCCCTGCTGGGAAATGCTGGTCTAAGTATAAACTCCTGGCTTGGGGCAGCTGGGCATGGCTGTACCAGCTTCCAGTCAAAGCACTCCCCGCCCTTCTGGTCCCACCGTGTCTGAGCGCCAGACGGGAGACAAAGAGCAGGATGTGAGGAGCTGCTCCAGGACACACCCCTGTGCCTTGCACCCACCGCACACGGGCAGGACGGGTTGCGCAATCACCACGTCTTTAATTTACTTTATTTATTGCTATTTCATGGTCATTTTCTTTTAATGAACCTTTACTTTCATTTCTGCCCATAATAATTGCACAATTATTACATGGAATATTTTGTAATAGCATCTCTGCACATAAATTTTATCTTCCCTTTGAAATGCCATAGTTATTCAGCTTTAATAATGAATTCCATTCTTTTTGTATGCAGAAATGGTAGACTTGGATGAAAGTGAGAAGGAAAGCAACTCTTTGCAGAACAAACATGACTGTTTTGCCCCTTCTTTATGCTTCATGGGATTTTTCAAATAATCTGAGGAAGAAATAGAAATCCTTGGCTTTGGCTGACTATGACCCCACATTCCTATCACACTGTGGTCCAGGACCACAAAGAGTCACTCTTCCACCCTGTGCACCTCACCAGGGGATTTTACACCCTCAAGCCTCAGTGTTCACATGTAGTTATGGTTTTTACTCATTTTCAGAAAAGCCTCATTAGCAGAGCTCTTCCCGGGAGGGCTGCCCAGGCGACCCCTCTGCTCCCTTGCATTCCTGCTCTCTGGCTGCTCATTTTCAGCCAATTTTAAAAGGTTCAGCCAAGGGAGACCCAGGCAGAACTGAGAAATCGGTCATTACAGCCGTGCAATAGGAGTTTGCTAACGTGTCAAAGCCCTTTTAATTTGCTCAGAAAGGTGCAGCTCAGAGATAAAGAGAAATTTGCCTCCCTCTGCCTTACTGCAGCTGGCTGAGTGTGGGGCACTGTGGTGCTGGACCTGCAGCCCCAGAGTCTCTGCCCAGGAAGAGCTGCCTGTGTGGGGCAGGTACCCCATTGCCCTGGCACAGCCCCACAGCCCCTGGCACAGCCCCACAGCCCCCTTGGGACACACACAGCCTCACAGCAAGGGCCCTACTGATGGCAGAGCTAAAGGAGCAGTACACAGCCCCAGGACCCATCCCACTCTCAGGCCACAAAATACTTCCATTTACCTAAAGGTCTTAGAATTGTAGAATCAGAGACTGGTTTGGGTTGGAAAGGACCTTAAAAATCATCTTATTCCACGCCCTGCCATGGGCAGGGACACCTTCCACTAGACCAGGTTACTCCAAGCCCCATCCAGCCTGGCCTTGAACACTTCCAGGGATGTGTTCAAGGGCACCCTGTGCCAGGGCCTCACCACCCTCACAGGGAAGAATTTCTTCCGAGTATCTAATCAAAACGTGTCTCCTTCCAGTTTAAAACTATTCCCCATTGCATTGTCTTCTGACCATCTGGCACCCTGCCCTAGGACACAATGACACTGGAAATTTGCCCCCTCCAGGTGCCAGCCCCAGCCCTGGCAGCAGGACACAGTGCATCCCCTTCTCAGGCCACGGCATTTGAGCAGAGGTGACGTGCCCATGGGGAGCCGGGTAGGAGCCATCCCAGCTGGCATAAAGCACCTCAGCTCCTACACACCAGATTCTCTGGTTTTCCCGCCCCTGGCCCGCAGGCAACACGAGCCATGCCAGACCCCAACGTTCAAGTGAGCACAGGAGTTTGGGGGGCTGTAACCGAGTGCAAAGAAATCCCTCTGCCTCAGATCTGGTGATTCCCAGGATGTCAGGAGACACTGCAGAGGAGATGAGCATCCCCAGGCCAAGGGATGCCAGCAGGAGAGCGGTGCCCAGAGGCTCCCTGCCACACTGGGCTTTCATGTCCCACGCCTGGGAAGTGCGAGCAGAGAGGCTGAGCCCACGTGCAGTGTGAGCAATGGGCTCCAGAGCTCCCTGCAGCTGCTTCTCCTTTTGCTGAGCAGCAGGAAACTTGGAACAAAATGCAGATCAGATGGATGATGTGTTTAACACCGACAGCAGGGAACCTCCCGAGAGCCTGGGATAAGTTCCAGAGCTTCTGGCATGCTTCTCTCTCCCATTTAACTGGTATTTCCCCACTGGAACCCTTTTTAAAAAGACACAGCTTATCTCGTGGAACCATAAAAGAATTGTAAGAGCGCAAGGCTTTTGAAGCCCACATGCAAAAATAAAATAAAAATGCTGTCCTACTCTGGTTGACCTTTAAACAAGTGGCAGAACATGGGGTTTTTATGGCATAACCTGAAATGACACATTTTGAGTGTCTCAGGGAGCGTGGCCACAACTCCACATGTTCAGTGTAAAATACTGCTTGCTGGTGGAGAGCTACAAACTGAAGAGAAGTTGGATGCATGTAAGTGCCAGGCAATGCCCAGAGAACCTCATTTCCCAAAAGAAAAAATCCCAGCTGACTAAATGCCTTTTACTTCTGCTTCAGGTTGAGTGATGAACACAAATAAAGGTAAAGACAGCCCTCTGATTATCAGCATTAGAAGGTGCTGGGGCCACCTTTGTGGGAGTTGGATCCAGACATTCCAGCCTTGTTCACCATGAAGACCTCACCATGTTACACAGGGGATTAAACTGCTGGTGAATCGTTCTTCACCAAGGAGTTTCCTGTTCTGTTTCCAAATGACTGTGCTTGGTTTGTGTGGCTCTTCAAATCCAACCATATTCTGCAGGAAGCACCGCTTTGCTTGGACAGAGCAGCATCTCCACATGCTGGGTGGGCACAAGGGATCTCAGGCACATGGTATGATTTGTGTGCAGGGCCAGGAGTTGGACTTAATGATCCTTGTGGATCTTTTCCAACTCGAGATATTCTATAATTCTATTATCAGACCTGATTGCCACAGTCAGATGTGTCTCTAGATGGCAAACAGAGGGTCTGCATGTGGGCTCTCTCTTCAAGAAATTTGTAAGTTCGAGGTCACAAAGACCTTCTTCTGCTATTGATCATTTTTAGGTGGTTTTACCTGTGAATAAACACAATTCTTTAATGGGATGAAAGCTCTGGATGCATCTGTCCCTCAGCATCTCTGATCCTGGGGGTCTCAGGCATCAGTGACACAGCTATCCCTGTTCAATGCCACACAGAAACATAACTGCAGCTTCCTTGGACACAAATGTCACTGCCACTGAGAATGCAGCATTATGAAAGTGCGTTTCAAGCATAACCTTCACCAAAAACTGTCCCGAATGCAGCAACAACAGGGCAGACAACAGGAGAATAAAGCCCACGAACTCACCAAGCAGGCCAAAAATTCTTGTTTTGAGACCAAGGAAACCCAGCCCAAGAGATAAGGCAGTCACAGGAAGTTCATACAGGGTCAGGAAAGCAGGATGGGCAGAGAGAAACTGTGTTCATACAGACACAGAGCAGGATCAAACTTTTAAGTGTTTGCTCCCGGTCTGCCCTCTTTTCTGTGGATCAGAATTTTCCTGAACAAAAAGCACACAATTTGGTCTGCTGTGGATAAGTCTGTGAGAGCAAAAAATCCCCGACTCTGTGCCTGCTGGCATGGGAATCCACGAGCCTGGCTGCTCATGGACGAGTGAGATTTATACATAATTCACACCCACCACACTTGGGCATCTGCACTTCAAACCTTGGTGAGTTGCTGCTTTATTAATCCCAGGTCTCACTCTTCCCCAAAGAAGCAGCTCCCTACGAATCGATCCCAGGGAGGAGCAGGGCTCTCTGGCACTGGGATTGGGCAGGTTGAGTGAGCACCTAAGCTGCCAGCAGTGCCCATACCCCTGGTAGACCTGAGTCAGTGTCGAAAAGTCATCCCAAAAGAAAAATGAAGTTTTCTCCTGATTAGAATCACAGAATGGTTTGGGTTGGAAAGAAGCTCAAAGCTCATCTTGTTCCACTCCCTGCCATTAGCAGGGCCACCTTCCACTAGAGCAGGGTGCTCAGAGCCCTGTCCAACCTGGCCTTGAACACCTCCAAGGATGGGGTATCCAGGGTTAGGACAAGGGAAAGGCAGCTGCTGGCTGATTGGGTGAGGGAGTCACTCTGGAAGATGTGTTTTGGTTTTAAGCAATGCGGGTGGGGATTACAGGATTAGAACTGCTTTAACTGTCAGGCAAAAATGACAGAAGTAGGACAGGGTTAGGTGTGGGGTCAATCAAGAGCATGAATGGTTCCAAATTAACCCTTAAATGCCCTTTCCAAGCAGAGGCACAAGAAGCAGACAGCAGGTGCCCCAGGATCGAAGCGTTCACCTGTGCTGCCTGGCTCTGCCAGTAACTTCAGTAACACCAGTACCACCAGTAACACCAGCATCCACCTCCCCACACGTCCTCCCACCGTGCTCCAAGGAGCCCTCAGCCCTGGACCACTGGGTCCCCCCACTGGCCCATCAGGCTCGGTGCCAGGCAGGATGGGCACAAAGGGCTGAGCACAACTTCTCAGATGCTTCTCTTCTCCGAACACAAACTTCAACCATGGGTTCACACAACCCCTCAAAAAAATCACCTTCATGCCACAAAGTAGCATTCCAACACTCACAGAGGGAATCTCAAATTCACAGTTGGGAATAACAAATGAACATCCCAGAGCCACGGTGATGTTTTCCAGCAAGACTTTCAGTTCTACATCACTTTACACTTGTTCTATCTTTCTAGATGGTCTTTGCAACTAGAGGGATGAAAATTTTTATTTCTAGTGAAAGCCTGAAGTGGAGAGTGTCCACCACACAACAAGTGGGGTTTCTGATACTCATAGCAACTCAGATGGAAAGATTTACATCCACTGCTCACAGAGCAAGAATTACCACAATAATAGATTCACACAGATGTATCAGATGTATAAATGGATCATTGTATGTGTCTCAGATTTTGCTACAGACATGAAGAAATCTCCTCTTTAACTCCTCAGACCATCCAGACTCACTAAGTCACTGGTTTTACATGCCCCATAACGAGTACTCACAACTTCTACCTCCAAGGAGCAGCTTTACAGCCCTGTGGCTGCATGTTCCTACCCGTCTCGAAGGAGCAGTCCCGGGAGTTTCCTGCACACATGGACACCAAATGCCAATCCAACAGCTGTCACAGGGGCACTGTGTTGGTACCTCTTGGTGTCTGTTTGCTGGATGCTGCCCCACACCTTTGGCACACTCACCCTTGCTGCCCAGACCCCAGAACCAGGGATGGACACCGAGCTCCTTGAGGCTGTCAGCATTTGGTCCCCAGAGAGGTGCCTGCCTGCTCCTGTTGTGAACCACAGCCTGAAACTCCTCCTCCCGCCAAGAAGTATGAGACAGAACTTCACCAAGCATCTCATCCCCATGTAACCCCCACCTCAGGCATCCCATGAAGACCCCAAAGTACCACCAGTATCATGGGGACCCAGATGATTGCACAAGCATGTTGCTCCCCTACCTGAATGGCTTCTGTGGTGATGCGTGGAGGCCAGTGTCAGTCGTCCCCACAGCGTGGTAAGGCAGAGACTGAGCACGAAAACCCATTTGCTCAGGCTCTGTATATCTCTCTCACTCATTCTACGAAAAAGAAGAAGAGATATGTGGAGGAAGAGGGACTGAGGAGGGCTAGGAGGTGCATATCCACTCACCAATGCTCCTGCACACAGTGGTATGACTCCTGAACATTGTGAGGACTGGGGTGACCTGGCTGTGGGGACATGGCCCTCGGAGATGAAGGGATTCACCCAGCACCCTCAGATGGCCTCAGACTTCATCAGTGGCATAGGCCATTGCAGCAGGACCGAAAGAAATCCCACCAGCCGTACAGGTGAGTGATAGTTACCTTTTACTGGGGATTCACGGTCACATCTGTGCACCTGCCAGCCTCAGGTGGGTCAGGTCTTTGCAAGGAGCAGACATCAGTGCATCTGAAAGGAGAAAGAAGGACATGGGCGGTGATACCTGCTATCAGTGTGAGCCACTGTGTCCTTGGGAGTGGCTGGGGACACCTGGGAATTTCACCAGCCCCACTTCAAGACACACACTCTTGGATGCATGAGCATGTGCCCATCGCACCACCGAAACCTCTCCAGGAGCTCAGCCCATAACCCTGCTCACCCCTTTGAACAGCAGGATCTGCAGAGCTGCTCCTGATTTTTACTGCTGAGAGCACAAAACCAGGTCCTTTATAGTAGATTATTAAAGCAGATGACAAACACTAAATGCAGACCCAGCGTGCGTGGGAAGAGCCAGAGTAGATCAGCAGCGAGTCATTTCAGGTTCCACCTTTTCTGTGCGTGGTTACGCACTGTCATTGTCCTTGTGTCACTGAGGTCCTTTGCAGTGATGCCCAAGGTCTGGCATTTGCAAACCACTTGCTGGCAAATAGAAGGATGGGCTGATCCCACTGGATGTCCTGGGGCCAGCACCCCACAGGAATGCGAGGAACCGGGCACCTGATTGTCAGTCGGATACACAGAGACCACGGCAGTGCCAGGAGCTGCAGTCCGCTCTCCCAGCACACCACCTTCTTCTGGGGCTGTTCCTCCTTTCAGCACAGAAGCCAAGTTCATACAACCACACACTCAAAACTGCATCCACTACCTCTGGACACACCGATAACCTCTCTTGGCACCTCTGCAAATAGCGAGGCACCACACTGGCACCACTCCCACTCCACGCAGGACATGTTGCGAAGAAGCCAAGTTTTACATCATCTAGAGCCCCTAGGGAAAAATGCAAATCCCAAAAGGCTTGGTATTTTACTGCTGAGTGCTTTAAGTATGTTCTCTTCACTCTTTACAGCCACAGCCCTGCAGATGGGAACAGCTCCGGCGCTCCGCAGGCAGCGGCACCAACAGCGACGTCACTGCTTGGCATCTGCCAAGTGACGTGGTGACCTCCCAGCCTCCATTATCACCTGCTGGGGTCTAACCAGGTCCAGCAAACAACCATGTCTCCCATAAAATTTTAGTGCTGGATCATAACTTACTAACAAGACACCACAAAGACAAGTGGTGACGACACTGAGGTTGGGGAGTGCTGCCAGGACCAGCAGCAGGTGCCAGGGGTACCCCTGCCCTGTGCCAGCCTTGCACCCACAGTCCCCTCCATGGACAGCACAGAGTTCCAGCAGTGCACTGGACAAACCCACACCTCTGAGAGAAGAAATCTTCAATTTTCAACCATGTTCAAAATTTCTATCTGCTCTGGACCACGAGACAGTGAAACAGACTCCTCTAATGAAGAGCCAGGACAAAAAACACTGACATTTTTAATCAAAACAAAGTGATTTGAAGTGGTAAAAAGCACATTTCTTGTTTTGAAACATTTAAAAATGAATTGTCCTGTTTTAAACTGACATTTCAAAATGAAAAATGCTTCATTCCAAAGTGGTGATTTAAAGTGATATTTTGCACTTTGATTCTCCCATCTGGAAAACAAAAATCAGAAAATGTCATCAAAAGTGCTGACATTTGCCCAGGAAAAAACCAAAGGTATCTTGACAAAACCACATATTTTATGCTAAGAAAGAATTTAGAGGTAAGGAAATACTCCTAATTCATGCTGTGGGATGGTCAGCTTGGCCAGGAGCAGACTGAAGAGTTGCTGGGAGCATCCCACTCGCTGTCCTGACTCCATCCCTGCCCACTGGGTGATGAGGGGCTGATCCTGCTCCAGCCCCTCCATTGCCAGAAAGAACCCAGTATGGCTCAATGTGCAAGAAAACCGCTGCTCCTCAAGGTGATGTGACAGGACTGTGAGACTCCCTCCTGTAAACCCATATTTAGGTGATCTCTGGTGATGCTCTGCATGAGGCTTCTCAGAGGGGGATCACACAACAGCCGATACTGTTGGAGTTCCTTTGGAGATGTGACAGCCCACTGTGTAAATACTGATGTCAGCTTAAAGCATGCACTATTTGCTCAATGACAAGGTGAGCAGCTCTCTCAGAGCCGCTCAGTCCTTCACCTGAATCCCGAGGCAGTGTGTGCCACAGCACCGCACCCAGCCGGGAGTGGGACAAGTGTCCCCCCACCTGTGGTCACCCCCCCCAGCCACGCTGCACCGCGGAGGAGCTGTGTCCCAGCTGGACAAGCACACAGCTGTCTTGCCCCATGATGGGGCACATCTGGCAGCCCAGATGAGAGGACAGCAGACACAATGCTATTGAAATTCTTGCGACAGTGAGTCCCCAATGCCAACGAAGCTCCCATGCACCTTCCAGCAGAGCAGCCAGGTCCCTGTCAGGAGACCCTGGTTTCCTGGCTGCTGCTCCAGCTCCAGCTCCCGCTCCCGCTTCATTGCAGAGAGCACAGCCCAGCTCCCAGGCACCAGGCCCGAGCCCCACAGCACACACCAGAGCTCCTCTGGGGGAGCCCATCTCCAGCTCCTGCCCATGGGACCCTCCAGGCCGTGTGAGGTTTCCAGGAGACATCCCTAAACCTCTCAGCTGGACCAAAAACCAAGCACTCCACTGGCCGCTCCATGGAGGACAGCAACACACTCCCAGTGCAAAGTATATTTAGCTCAGAAAGGCTGAGCTGTTTGCTATAGCCAAGGAAGCATAAATAAATCACAGTGTTATCAATAATGCAACCCACACTGTCCATGCCACACTCCAAAGGGAAGCCACAGAGCTGAGCAGAAGGAGCCGCACTGGCGGCCGGGAGAGCACATGTGGTTCAGGGGAGCACGAGGACAAGGTGCATCCCAGTGCTCCATGCTGGCAGAGGCACTCAGAAGCTCCCACTCATGCCCAAACTCCCATTAGAAAACACGGATCCACAGAAATTGCTGTTTTGACAGTTATCAACCTCCAGTGTCGTGAGACTACAACTACAAATGTTTGGTCTGACTTGAGATTTTTCAGCCTGGAATGTCAGTGTGAAATGAAGAGTGGTGTTCTGGCATGTCAAAACACTTGATTGAACATCTCTGTATTCTCCATTCTGTTACGTGCTGTTTGGAATTTTGTGGAATTTTTCATTAACATTTTTTAGCTGCTTTCGCCTTTTGGGTCTGAGCTGGGACCTGAAGTAACTGTCAAGTTCCCCAGTCTCTCAGACTGTCAATCTCAGTTGCAACCAGTGTGTCAAGAGATGATGGTTCCTCTGTGTGGGCCCATGTAGGCACGTGTGGGCACGGGCCATCATCCACAACATCTCACCTCTGCAGGCTCTTTGCTGGGGTGTGGCTGTCTCAGCACAGATGAGCTCCTCCAGGTAAAGCACACCCACACACTGAACAGCCCCCCCCCAGGCCTCTCCCTGCAGCAAAAGGGATGGCTGATGAGCAGGAGGAGACTCCTGCTTCCCTGCCTTGGCACCACGGCATGGACAAACTCTTGACTCCAGAATGGGCCTGGTACAGGTCACGCTCTCCTCTGGGCCACTGAGCCTCTACTCGTGATGATGGGGCCATCTGACCCGTGCTCATCCTGTGCCCCTCGAGCCACCCAATGAGGAAGCTGGCCCTCAGTGCCACTGCCCTACTCCAGCCTGGTGTTGGCCACAGGCAAACCCATCTTAGCTGGAGCTACAGCAGAGAGGGAGGAAGCAGAGGAAGATGAAAGCCCCCATCCCGTCCTGTCTTGCTCAAGGCTTTGGCCGCAGGGAAAGCTTGTGCTGAAGGCAGAAGCAGTTGGGATCCATGGCCCCTTCCAGGGTAAAGGAGCATCCTTGGCTGCAGAATCTGGGGTCTCTCCAGCAGTGCTTTGCCTCCCAGGAAGGCGAGTAGCTTCGCAGGGCTGGCAAAACAGCACCCGTGACGAGCCCATCCCCACAGCCGGTGGCCGGCCCGGGCCCCACCGGGTCCGAATCCCCGTGCACGGCGCAGCCCCCGCCGCGGGGCGGGCAGGGACCGGGGGCGCCGCTGCTGCCGGAGTCACCGGTAACGGGGCGCAGGGCAGAGCCGGCCCCGAGAAACTCACGGCAGGGACCCTCCCGAGCCCCACACCGGAACCGGGGAGCCCCGGGGGGCGACAGGGGACCGCGACACGCGGGGACCGGGCAGCGACGTACGGCGGCCGGGCGGAGCCGGGAGCGCTGGACCCCGCGGCGGAGCCCTGGACCGGCATCCCGGTGCCGCCGGTGCTCGCTGGCACGCCGATCCCGGCGGCTCCCCCGACCCCGGCTCCCCGGCCCTCGTCGTGGCTCAGCGTCCCCTCGGAGCGGCACCGGGCCGGCGCTCGGCACCGCGACGGGAGTCACCCCGGGGGTCCCGTCTCGTTCCCCCCCGCCAAACTTTCCGCACGTACCTGCCGGTGGCCTC
>VWZW01006990.1:213653-229000 GCA_013397115.1 Edolisoma coerulescens
GAGGGTGATGGCCCCTCGAGCTCCGAGGGATATGGAATGGTGCGGGGAGGGACGGACAGCCAGCCAGATTGCTGGCTCTGGCATTCTCCTCAAAGCATGTGCCTGGTCAGAGCTAATTTACCCAAAAACTAATTTCCCTCTCCAAAAGGGTGTGATGGCCCTGCAAGCACGGAGGGGTGCCAAATGGTGTGGGGACGGACAGACAGACAGATGGACCCACTCCTGCAGCCCTCTTCTCAAAACGTGAGCCTGTCTTTGGTGTCAACCCACCAAAACTCAGCTTTCCTGGAACTGAAATAGCATCACTAGCCTGGATCAGGCTCTGCAGGAGACTCTCCCTGACACAGGGGATTCCAACACCCGGGACCACAACACCAGCCTGGGCCAGTTCTTTCCCCAAGGCAGCTCCAGGCTTGTCCTGAAAACCCCTCCCGGTGCCCCCAGGACACAGCTTGCATGGCTGCTCCCGCAACAGGCAGCAACAGGCTTTAAAACACCAACAAACAGCAAGAGCAAAGGTTGAATTTTCACAATTGCTGCCAGGAATTAGACCTGCAGGCTCAGTGCAGCTGAGATGAGAGGCTGAAGTTACATGCACTCATTTTCTTTGCGTTGCTCAAACCTATTTGCACATCGATGAAAGCCTTTGGTTTCTGAAGACAGTTCACCGCTTACTCCTGGATCTTCCACCTCACCACTCAGCTGGAAGCATGGAATGATTTCCAAGACCAAGCTGAGTTACAGATGAACAGCAGCTGTTCAGACAAATCACATATGGGCAGTTTGCAAATTTCCCAGCCATTTGCCTTCCATGGGATCCCCAAAGCCTTTGTGCATCCCCTCTCCTTTCCCAGCAAACCAGCCCGTGGGAAGGGCACTGCTGAGAGTCCCAGCCAAGTGCCGTGTTGGGACCCCTGGCAGTCTCCTCAGGGCACCAGACAGACGGCAAGGCAGATGCCCTGAGGTGACCCACCAGCTCCTGGGGGACCCACAACCTTGATCTCTTCCCTAGGGGAAGAGTCAGACCAGAATGCACACAGGGATCCAGGGGAGAGTACCCCAGCCCATGACAAGAAAAGGTTACTTTGCTCTTTTATCCAAGGAAACTGAGTTCCTTTTCCCCCTTTATAGAGTCAAAATTGCCATATGTTAAATTCCAATTAGTTAGACTTGGTTGCTCAAAAGAAAAAGGAAAAGCTCTAGAAGATTAACCCAAACCCCAGTAATAAGATATTGAGGAAATACAAGCATCTCATTCTTCAGATCAGAGGGTTTTAATAATAATGACAAAAATCAATATGAAACTAAATTAAATCTGCTGTTTATATTCATCAGATAATTTGATCAAGAGCCTGCCAATTCAGGTCTCTAGTGCTGTGATAAGTGAATACAAACATACTACTTTCAGATCACAAAATTTTAGTGGAATGATCAAGAGCAAATGAAATCAAAGCTATTTTTCACACCAGCCAAATTCCAATTAAATTAGGCCAGATTATTTAATAAGGAAGCCTACAAAACTCCAGGTCTTTATTGATGTAATGATACAGAAATATAAACTTGTTGCTTTCCAGATCACAGCATTGAAATGCAGGGGAAGAATTAAGACTTCAGTAAAACTGGTTTAATTTAAATTCTGCTGGAAGCGAACACTGTAATTCCTCCTCATCATAATCCTGACTTCTTACTGAGTGCCCAGCAGCAGCCTTCAGCCTTGCTCTCTTCTCTGGCTGTGACTCCTCAAGGAGCCCACTACTTTACTGGATGGAGGGACCCAAGTTTCCAGTATACATAACAAGCCAAGTTTGGAAAGGAAAGGAACTGCCCGAGAAAATCTTAGCAACGTTTCCTGATGTATCCTTAGTGATAAATCCTGCTCCCATGTAAGAAATCTGTCACATGCCTGGAACCCTTCTGTACTTTCCAGGTGAGCGAACAGCTTTTTTTTTTTTTTTTCAGAAAGAAAACTCATTGATTGGGGCTTGGGGTACAAGACAAGGGTTAGGGGCAAATGGTTATGCAAAGGCAGATGGGCATGTCAGAAGACTTCAAATGCTCAGTGCAATCAACTTATCTGCAGCTGCTAATGGGCAGAAGGGTAAAAACTATTTTATTAAAGCTGGGAAAAGCAGTACTCCTGGTATTTTCTTCCTGGGGAAGATTTATCACACCCTGTTTCAGTGGATCACTGAATTAAGATTCAAGTTTATTTATCCGCTTCCTCTGAGGAGGCCCCAGTGCCTCCAGGCTGTCTCAGCACTGAGTACCCACCTCTGAGGATTTTGTTCCCTTTTCAGAAGATTTTGCTGACAACAGGGAATTTCAGTGCAGAGTCCCAGCCTGTCAAAACGGCGGTCCAGGGAGAGGATCTCTGAGAAGCCTGGGCACTGCTGCAAAAGCAGGGAGAAGTCCTGCTCCCTGCATCCTCTGGAATGTGGGTCTGAGCTTCCAAATTGAAAAGTAAGTTCCCCAAAGGCTCCATAAATTCCAGTGAGTGTTATTGTCATACATTTATTATTCTTCTTCTGTATTTCTTCTGTCAGGTAATATTAAATGAGACCAGGAGGCTCCTGAAGACTTAGAGAGCAGAATTGAGAATGAAGATCCCTTGGGAGATATGAAAAGGGTATGGAAGATTTTGAAGCAGCAGAGGGGGAAAAGCCAAGTGACCCAAGGAGGTTAATGTGCCCCCTCCCCCTCTCCCCTTTGCAGCAGGGAGAGGAAAGGGTAAAACCCTCTGGGAGTCTGCACCAAATCCAGGTCATCTGCTCTGCAAAACAGTGATGTACTCACCTGCAGAGAGGTCACACACATACCCAGAGCAGCAATGCTCCAAAGGCTTCTCTGCACTCCAGCAGGAACAGACGGGGAATAAAGATGTGCGGTTGCAATCAAATTATCCCTTCAAAGAAATAACAATAAATTCTGAACTTCCCAATTACAGGGGACACACAAACCTTGGAAACCATTAAGAACTACTTCTTCTGTTGATGAATTATCCAGAGTGCACAGAGCTATTTGCTGAGCTTCACTGTATTATGCTAATTATAAATTAATATATTACTCATTACACAGTAAGGCTGTACAGTCAACTAATGCACTGCTGCAAAGAGCCTGTTTTAAAACATCCTCTGTTACTTTTACGATCTAGATGTTTAATTTACTTCTGTTCTGGCTTAAATGTCACCAACATGTCATTCTTTCACAAAGAAATATCCCTGGCTCCATCCTCCCTCCTCTGGAGCTCAGCAACCTAGATGAAGGATGAAACTTAGAAAGGCTTTTTCAGTGCTGAGCAGTTGCATGAGAAATTAACTAAAATAGCGTAATTTAAGACTAATTCCTGTGTTACTAATTTTTAAATCACCGTTTATCATGGCAGCAGGCTGGAGTGCTTCACCTGAATCTGTGCCCTTGGAAGGTGAGTACCTGACACCCCCATGCTCAGGGAGGGACATTTTGGGTGAGATGGGGAGACAGGGAAAGCATGAGCATCCCAGGCAGGACTCCCAGAGGGATGGGAAGAGCAAAGGGCAGAGTTGCTGGCATCCGAAGTGGCCGTTTACTGGCATTGGCCTCCCCTGCACTCTGTCTACAACATCTGCATCCCCAGGCCTTGTGCCAGGCAACCTTGTGAAGGGGGACATCAGCCTCACAGATAAGGAGAAAACTTCACATGGATGTGGCTGGCAGGATGAATAGGGAGAAATGGAGCCCTCTTTCTTTGAAAAGAGTCTTTAGCACTGCATTGTTTCAAGGAGCGTTCCTTCGGAGTGTTTATTTGTCAGACCATTCCTTCTGTGCCGTGCTCAACGTAAGGGAAATAACAATTATCGAGCAGGGTCACAGAAGTCAGTCTGGAAACTGCCAATTCATTCTTTGCAAGGAAAGCATCCTGGTGACTCAGCAGTACTGGGCAGATTGGCAGTCCCACAGCAGGGAGACACATTCGCTGGAGAATCCAGTGATTTTCAGCCTTAATAACACGATGATATTGCACTCAGAATATCTAAGGGCACCCCATGCGTGACCAGCAGCTGGACAGGGATGCTGTGAGGGGGAAGGCATTGGGAGCTGACGACAGGACCCGTGAATGCTGGAGAGGAACTAGAGGGGTGGGAGCCTCAGGCTGGAAGGGTTGGTTTGGAGGGGACTTTAAAGATAACCTAGTTGAAGCCCCTCACCATGGGCAGGGATGTCGCCCACTGGATCAGGTCCTGAAGGGTACTGAAAAGTTTTAAAGTGTACTGAAAACCTTAAATCTTGGGATTAGAAGGTGGGAATGCAGGTACCACTGAGTGACTTCTGTACTGTGATCCTAGTAATCTGATACAGTTTGAAGATCTCTGGCTGAAGATGGCTAAAGCCTGGAGGGCTTCCTAGTGCTGCTTCTGCTTGAAACTTACAATGCAAAAGCCCCGTGTTGACAGGAATAAGTGGTTCCTCTGTGAAACTAAGGCACTGGGGCACACAAATTTTAAGAAACAGCCTCAATTTTCCTTTACAGTAGGCAAGTACTGTGTTTTTCCATCATTTTTTTTTTTTGCTGTCACAGGAGCCCAGAGGCAGGGAGGTACTGAGCTCAGGCTGTGCAAGCGATGATGTTTACGCTGGCGACTATTCCCCTCCCAGCCAGGGAGGATGTGTTGTTCTGGATCAGCTAAATCCGCATCCTGCTCACGCTGGAGCGCAGCATCCTGGGTGAAAGGGAGGGAGAGGTTCAGCTTTCAGCCCTCTCACGGTACGTCCCTGCTCCTCCGCAGGCTGCTGGTTATTAATAGCCCGGCATGGCCGCGCGTGGGCCGAGGAGCGCGGGGGGGGGTGACAAAGCGCCTGGCGCTGGACGGGGATGTTGTCCCGGAGTAGGTGGCTCTGCTGGAGCCTTGGGACGATCCAGTTAGGAAACTCACCTGTCGGCAAAACGCGTGGACAGGGCGAGCCTGTCCTCCTGCAGCCCCACCTCCAGTCGGGAAAAGACTTTCCTAGAGCATTTTCTACGCCGGGATGGCTCGTGTCCCCCGGGCTCCCGGCGGGGTGCCGGGCCCTCCCCGGGAGGGCTCGACCTCTACCTCCACCCGGCTGCGGGATAACGGCGGGGGGGTCATTACCCGGGAGGGCTCGTTCTCCGCCGGCTGCGGGATAACGGCGGGCGATGCGCGTACGCGCTGCGGCGCTGAGCTGCCGCGCCCGNCGCCGACGACCACACGGGGCGGGCGGTGCAGAGCCCCCGCGACGGCCGCCGCCGCCTGCCCTGGAGCACGGGATACGCCGAGTGAGCGGGGCCGGGAGCGGGGCGGCGGTTGCAGCCTGGGGAGGGCAGGATGGCACCGCTCGGCGCTGAGGCGGGGACCTTGGGGACGAAAGTGGGTCGCGGCGGGCGGTGAGCTGCGTCTGTCCCTTTTCCAGCAGCAGCAGCAGCAGCGAGAAGCGGGCGCCGTGGATGCCAGTGATGGGAGAGCACCAGCGAGGGGCTGTGCTCTCACCGATCCCCGAGGGGTTTAGGTTCTTCTGTCCGTTTTGTTTTCTGCTCTCTCTGCACAACACCGGCTGTCACCGATGGGGTACCGAGGGCGAAGGAGCTGCGGCGGCTCTGGCAGGACTCGGGGGGAGCAGGGAGCTGGGGCTTTCTTGGGAGTGGGACTGTTTGAGACTTCCCCTTCAAGCTCCTGACTGTCTTCTTTCACTAGCTGCGAATTTCACCCCTAACTGAAAGCGGGCGGGAAGGTCAGACTCTGAAGGCTTTTGCTGCTCAGTGCTGTCAGCCCACTCCCGCATCCCCTCCTCAAGCTGATCTTCCCGATACCCTAGAGAGCTTTATGAGATGTTGGTTTGCCCCTGGAGATAGTGGGGTAGGAGTACCCAGAGCGAAAAAAGTCCCCTTTTCGGTGTCCCAAGAATTCTTTCTGCAAACCACTTGGAAAGTCTGTGCCCCCAAAAAAATCACCCTGTTGTGTTTACAGCTTCTTCCTGTGAGCAGGTTCTGCAATCTAGACCTGAAATCTGCTGTGTCAGCATAGGCTGGGAAAAGTCAGTGTGAATCCTTTTGCAAAAGTTCTGCGGGTTTCATCATCATCACCTTCTCCCCTCATTCCCTGAGCCCCCTGCTCCTCCCAAGAGGTGATGGGACATGGGTGAGGCTGTGATTCTGTCTGTGTGTCCCAGGGGTGTATATTTGAGGCTGGTACAGGTTTTTGGGCAATTATTCTGCTTGGGGCAGTGCTGGGGGCCTTCAGCAAACCCAGTTTATTTCTGGTCATCTCCCTTGATAGGTGTGTGGACAACTGCTCCCCCCTGGACCCAGCTGTGGGTGGGACCCAATGCTGCTCCTGGCCGCAGATCAACCCACACAAGTGCTCTGGGACACCTGGGACAGGACAGGAGCACCTGTGCAGGGCGTCCCTGGGGATATGGGGGCATGAGTGGAGGGTTGGGGGTGGGGGTGGGGGGAAGAGGTGCTGTGGGGTGGCATTTGCTGGAACATGATGTGAAAGAAAGGGCCTTTACACCTTTTTTCTTCCTGGCAGGGTGATAAATGCAGGGAAGAGCCAGCACAACGAGGACCAGGCATGCTGTGAGGTGGTGTTTGTGGAGCGGAGGCCCAGCCCAAGGGGCTGGCTGTCGTCCAGGGAAGGCAGCGGGGAGCTGGACGGGGTGAGAGCCGTGGTGGTTCACAAGCAGGGACACAACAGGGAAGATGCCCAGCAGTAGGGCATGGGATGGGACACGTGGCGATGTGTGCACACTGGTGATTGCCTTGGTTCGTGGCCCTTCTCTCTGCCTGCTCCTACCATCCTCCATCCCCATGGGACTACACCAAGGCTGGCTGGCCCAGGGAGACCACTGGCCCACGTGCCCTGGTGGGCTGCAGAGGTGGCTGCTGTGCTGGCACTGTGGTGCCTCCCCGTTGGAGGCTACCAGAGGCACGAGGTGTCTGATGCAGGGCTGGGTTCCAGCCAGGGATCAGCTGTGTCCGGACACCCTTGGTCAGCTGCCCACATTGCTCCTGCCTGCACTGGGACCTGTGAGACTCGTGTCACTGTCCTCAGCTGGTGGCCCCAGCTGCTCTGAATTCCCCATCCCAGCTGCTTCCTTGCAGGCTCATTTAAACGTCCCTCTTCTCCCCGCAGGGCAGGAAAGGTTTTTATTTCCACTACTGGGCCTTGTTTGATGGCCATGCGGGCAGCGGTGCTGCTGTCATGGCATCCGAGAGGCTCCACCTGCACATCTGTGAGCAGCTCCGGGACCTCGTGGAGATCCTGCAGGACCCCTCCCCGCCTCCCATCTGCCTCCCACACGAAGCAAGGACCGGTTCTGCAGATCCAAACCAGATGTCCTATGCAGAGGACCATGGGGAGGTCACGAACGATGCTGTGCCACGGTTTCACCTGGAGAAAGCAGTGTCCCACGAGAGCCTGGTGATCGGCGCCATTGAGAACGCCTTTAAGCACATGGTGAGGATCCTCTGCCTGTGGGATCATCTGGGGCATCCCCTGGGAGCACCTCTTTGCTGTCTGTGTCTGCATCAGCTTGTCCCCACAGGCAAAAGGCAGCTCTGCAGCAAGGAGGGGACTGCAGAGAGGGCGCCAAGCATGATGGTCTCAGAAAGGGCTCTGTGGTGCCCTGCATTTTGAGCTTTCAGAATGCAGAGGCTTTGGGCTCCAGGCCTGTGTGGGTGCAGAGGGCTTCATTACACTTTGTTCCAGCATGCCCACCTACTCCTCTCCTGTCTTGCTCTTTCCTGCCTGTCCCACTGTCCCAGTGAAGCCCCATCCCTGGCTGCCCCACAAGACCCCTGGCCCCCCAAGCCCTACAGCCACTCTGGGGCTGTGTGGGGAAAAGTACCCTGGCTGGTCACTGCTTCCTACCTGGAGCTGAGGTGCTGCTGGAGCAGCCAGGTACTCTTTGGGGCTGCCCACTACCCTGCCTGCAGCCTCTCTCTGTCTCCCCAGGACGACCAGATCGAGCGGGAGCGGGCATCTCAGCACCTGGCCGGGGGCTGCTGCGCCCTGGCTGCCATCTACCTCATGGGCAAGTTCTACGTGGCCAACGCTGGTGACAGCAGGTACAGCCCCACAGGGCAGCCCTCCCCTTTTGCTCAGTGGCTGGGGACACTCCAGTAGAGTGGGGTGGTGCTGGAGGCATGGCTGGTGAGGAACACCCAGCTCCATCCCTGTCTAGGCAGAACTGGGCAGAGTCATCCCCTGCCAGCTCCGTGCCCCGGGGGCAATGTACCCCGCTGTGATCTCTGTGTTTGTCCAGTGCACAGATAGGGCTGTAGAATTGCCTCCCAAAATCTGGGACGTGCTCCCTTCCTTCCTAACAACATCCTCTCTGCTACCCAGCTGGTTCTGGATCACACCCTGGCCCCTGCTGCCGGCACTGGCCTGGGCTGCAGGTTGGGGAGTGAAAATCATGCTCAGCAAAGCTTTCAAAAATGTGCAAGAAGTCATTTTAGGGTACACTTCATACCAGCGACCTGTTTCAGGAGAAGGACACAAATCTATGTGCAGTGGGAGCTTGGAGCCCAAGAATTTTAATTACCATACGTATTTCCAGGCGTGGGCTACTGTAACTGCACCTGTGTGTGCCCACACCCCCAAGCAATGGCAGAAGGGCAGGTCCACCTTACACTAAAGGTGACACTGCAGGTGAAGCTGGTTTGAGCTGCCCTGTATTTATCATTGGATCAAAGAATGGTTTGGGTAGGAAAGGACCTTAAAGCTCATCTTGTTCCACTCCCTGACATTTGCAGGGACACCTTCCACTAGACCAGGTTGTTCTAAGCCCTGTCCGACCTGGCCTTGGGCATTTCCAAAAATGGGGCAGCCACAGCTGCTCTGGGTATTTACTGCAGGTTACCTTGTCCTCAGCAATTTCAGACCAGCAAATACAGGCTCTGGTCAATTTTCTGAGGCTGGATGTGCTTCCAGCTCTGGGACAGAGAAGAAGATCCCTCATGCCTCTGCTTTTGGGTGCAGGTCTCCCTCCATGGCTGCAGCGGCCAGGCACCGGCCGTGCAGGATGTCAGCATGCACAGGGTCCTGAGGTTGTCACTGCGCCTCTGGGTAACAGTCTATGTTGCCTCCTCGGGCATCCGACACTGCCAGAGCTGAACTCAGCCTGGCCTTACATCCCTGGAGGGGACTCACAGCCACCAGTGTTGGAGATCCTTGGGCCTACCATGACATCCAGAAACATCTCATAATCAGACTTTCATGTTTTTTTGAGACATTAAACTGTAAGAGCAGCCCCAGCAGCAAGTGGCAGTGCTGGTGTGGGATGGGCACGTGCACCTGTGTCCTGCTGCAGGTGATTTCTGCCCCTGCTGTGTGCAGCTCCCCTCTAAAGGAGGGTGCCCCACCTTTGTGGTGCTCCCTTTCTAACCATATCCTGTCCTTTGATTTGGTCTGCTTCATCCTCCTCTGCCCCATGCTTCTCTCCCATTTTCCTTTCCTTCCTGCCCCTCCCCTGCACAGGAGGGAGGGACGCCATGCCCTGCCCAGGGTGGGCAGTGAAGCCAGGAAGCAGCCCCCACCTCAGGCTGGGAAAAGGGCGGGCAGCAGAGGGGAAGGGGTTGCACCACTCCTGGGAATCAGCCCTGGAAAGCCAGGCTCAGCTCCTCTGCCAAGTCTCCTCTCCTTCTCTCTAATCTCATCCTTCCATGTTTCATTGCAGGGCCATTATCATCCGTAATGGGGAAATCATTCCAATGTCCAGGGAGTTTACTCCAGAGACAGAGAGGCAGAGGCTGCAGTTTTTAGTAAGAAAGATCTTTCTTCTAACCCCATTCGTGCTGAAACACCTCCTGGCCTCTTCCCAGTCCCCTGTGCTGCCTGCTGCTTTGGTGGGGTCCTGGAGCCAAGGGCAGCCCCATGGCTGGGACCTGCTGTTGGCACTTTTCCATCCCAGACTGCTTCCTGGGATGGGAAGAGGCACTGGGATGCAGGGAGCTGGCATGGGGGCATCCTGTGGCTGGCAGAGCCCTGGTTTGCTGTGGGCTCAGTGAGGGTCTGTGACTGCGAGCTTGGCACAGCCGGGACATGGAGAGCCCAGGCTTTTGGCATGGGGCTGGATTGGTTCGTTTGCATGGAGCCAGTTTGGTCCATCTTGTCCTGCTGCTGTCCAGAGAACAGGGAGCATCCCCTGCCTGGGCTGCTGTGACCTGGAGGAGCGCGGTTCTGCTCCATCCCTTTCGCTGTCAGAGGAGCTGCAGTGCTCCCGCTGAGTCCTAGTTTCTTCCCTGGCTGCTCCCTGGAGAGTCGGAGCTGACGTGTGCCAGCGGGTTTCTGTCTTTCTCCCTGAAAGCTCCCTGTCCCTCTCCTGGATGAACTCCCTGGTGCCACCCAGGGAGACTCTTTGAGGTTATAAAGACCTCTCTGAGGGCAGCACAGGGGAGGAGGAGTTTGTGTTGGAGAAGGTCTTGCTGGATGAAATTTCCTGGCTTGCAACATACTTGGAAAAACACTGAGGCATTTTTTCTTGAATCTATTTTTGAATGACTGAGAGGAGGAAACTGCTGTGGTCAGGATCCTCTTCAGCTGGCTGCAAGGGGCAGGGCGCAGGCTGGGGACAGGCACACGCTGCTCTGCCACATGATGCCGAGGCTGTGGTCAGGGGTCCCCCAGAGTGGGTGGGGGGTCTCCATGCCTCTGCACCAACACCCTGCTGCCCCATCTTCCCGAGGGATCTCCTCTTCTCTTTCTGCTTTTTCTTTCCCCTTTGGCATTTTCCAACACTCCCTCTTCCTGGTCCCCTCCACACTGTGCTCCACGGGGGCTTGGAGCTGCCCTGGGTAGGGCTCTGTGCTGCTGCTCGTCCCTTGTCACAGCTGGGACGCTGTTTCAGAAAAGACCCATCACTCTTTTCCTTGGGTGAGTGCCATGCCCTGCGCTGGGCTCCTGGGCTGGGATCCTGGGAGGTTTGCAGCTATGACTCCTTCTGGGTAAATTCCAGCTTCTCCTGGAATTTGCTGGGGTTTGATTGTTTGATCCCTTTTGGAGATCTTTATTTCCCAAAAATCTCTATGCAAAAGCTTCACCTTCTTGCTGAGTGCTGGCATGGCTGTCCTCAGCTCCAGTTTCCCCTCTGGCTTAGCACAGGTGGGTGGTTTGAAGCTGCTTTACCAGCACCTATTCAAGTTGCTTCAGAGCAGCCGATGTTATCCCACCACAGAATGTTGTAGCTGAGGTCCTGGTGGGTGGTGGATCCCGATCTGGGCAGGGCTGGATCCGCACATCCCACTGTCCCAGCCCTGTGGCTGAGCTGACACTTCTTCCTGCAGGCATTGCTAAGGCCCGAGCTGCTGGGGAAGGAGTTCACCCACCTGGAGTTCCCCCGCAGGATCCAGCCCAAGGAGCTGGGGAAGAAGATGCTCTACAGGGACCAGAACATGAATGGCTGGTAACCCCCAACCCACCGGTGGCACTGGGGTCCTGCTGTGCTGGCTGCTCATCTCTGGCTTCCCATCCCACGGGGCAGGGGGCTCTGGTACACTGGGTACCCAGGTCCCAAGTGGTCAGCAGAGGTGCTGGAAGCCTTCACCGGCTGACACCTTTTCTCTGGCTTCTTTTAACCAGGGCTTACAAAAAGATAGAAGAGGATGACCTGAAGTTTCCACTTATCTTTGGGGAAGGCAAAAAGGTGAAGTGCTGTGGCAGAAGCTTGGCAGGGGTTGTTTCCTGCCTGCTCTCGCTGTTTTGGGGGATTTCGGCCCATTTTTGGTAGTGCTGTCATCACTCCAAGGCCACCAGTTCTCAGCTGGGAATGGAGCTGGAGATAAAGCCGCTAAAAGTTCTCTTTTGATTCCACCATTCTCCAGGCTCGGATGATGGCCACAATTGGGGTCACGAGAGGCCTGGGAGACCACGACCTCAAAGTGTTCAGCTCCAACATCCACATCAAGCCTTTCCTGTCCTGCTTCCCAGAGGTAAGCCTGGCTGCCAGGTGCTTTGCACCCAGGGGTTCCTGCAATGGCCAGAGCCACTCGGCAGGACCAGGTCCCTGATATGCCCAGTGCAGCAGGAGCCTCCTCTGCCTCTCTGCCAGGTCAGGGTTTATGACCTCACGCAGTACGAGCACTGCCCTGACGATGTGCTGGTGTTGGGCACCGACGGGCTCTGGGATGTCACCAATGACAAGGAGGTGGCTGGTGTGGTGATGGAGGTGCTGACGAGCTACGAGCCCAACGACCCGTGCAGGTGAGCTGCAAGCGGGCAGGGAGAGGGGCATGTCTTGCACTCCACCACCTCGCCTTGGCCTGGCTCCCTGGGCAGTGTTGTGGCCATGCATCCCTCTGGGCTCCACAGCGTGCACTGCTCCCCTGGATGTGTGTATCTGAGCCTGGATCTCTCCAAGGGACCCTTTCCTGCACCTCTAGCTGCTCTAGCTTCTCCCTCCCTGCCAGGATGCTGCATCAAGGGGTCTGGGGTCACCGCTGAGATGTGTTCTGCTGTGCCCCCAGGTACACCATGGTGGCCCAGGAGCTGGTGGTGCGGTCACGGGGGGTGCTGAAGGAGCGGGGCTGGCGGCTGGCCAATGACAAGCTGGGCTCTGGTGATGACATCTCTGTTTTTGTGATCCCTCTGGGTGGCCCCGGCAACTACACGTGATGTGGAATGAGCCTGGGGCAGCGGGGCTCGCCTTGCCTGGATGGAGATGAGTGGGACACTGACACTGCCACTGCCTCAGGGCCACCTCTCCTTTAAGCACTTGTTTTCTGAACTGCAAGAAGAGTAAGAAAACTGGAGCCTCAGTCTGTGCTCCTGTCCAGAGCATCCCCCTCCACCTGCTTGCATCCCAGTCCCAGGTGGAGACAGAGAGGCCTTGGATAGAGAATGAAGACTGGGCTTGAGGGATGTTTTTGTGCTGCTACTTTCTCAATGCTGTGAAAAGCCTGAAGGCTCCTTGGCTCCTCAGCATGTCCTTTGCCCCTTGCCATGGCTGTGCAGACTCCAGCCCTGTGCGACAGCTGTGGGGCTGCTGGGGCATTCATACCTGCTGCAGTCACCCCCTGTCTCCTGCCCTGTGACGCTTTTGCCAGTGACACTGAAGCTGCTGTTGGAGCTGGGAGCTGGGGCTCAGATGGGATGTGACTGGGAGTAAAGCCCCATGGGCAGCTGGGCAATGCTCAGCCTGGCACAAGTCCAATTGTGGCCCCACAATGGCCATCCCAGCCTTGTGCTCCCAATTTTCAGCCCCTCACACCTTCATTCTGTCACGCACCTTGTCTCAGTCTCCCGTGTGGGAGATTGGAGCAGTGACCAAGCTCTGCCGTGCACCCAGAGCCCTGAGGAGGGATAAGCCATTGCACCGGCACTGGCTGTGCCACAGGTTCTACCCCCATCCTCTCATGCCTTGGATCACTGCAGTGCTTCTGGAGCCAATTATTTATTAACTGGAGAGCTGAGCTGGAAAATGTCTAAATCCTTTCTTGGTGTGGGGAGTCTATGAATGTATGTCTGTATTTTGGAGTGGTTCTGAGTTGGCAGCCTCACACAGAGCAGCCCTATTCAGGCGAGCTTAAGAGCTTAACTGCACTGGATCTGCTTAGCCCAGGGCTGTAAAAAACAGCTTGGTGTGACCAGGGCAGGGGAAGACAGCTCCCGCGTTTTCCTTAATGATCTCGAAACTGGTGCAGAGAGGAGCTGGAGCGGTTGATCTCTGCACAGGATTTTTGCATCACACACATCTCTGACCTGGAGCATCCGTTTCCCAGACCTCTGCAGAGTGTTGCATCCTCCTAAACTGTGAGGGATTGTCCCATCCTGGCATTGTGGGGATGGGGAGAGCTGGGCCATAGTCCCTTGTTGGGGAAAGGCTCCGTGGCATCAGTAGTTTGTGTCCTGTCACTGGGTGCAGCCAGTTCTTGTTAAGTGTCACCTCTGGTGAATGTTGTTTGTCTCCTGTAACCAATGAGATGTAAATAAACTGGGTGCGCATAATGGAAAGTGAAAGTTATGCAGTGAGATTTGAACCTGTTGGCATCCGTGCTGAAGGGAGCAGGAAGTGGTGCTTGGGCTGGGAGCCTGTCCTTGTGTAGCACTGTGTGTTTAAATAAAGATTTTGCCACTCGCAGTCCTACTTCCAAGTCTTTCTTTGCAGAGCTCCTACAAAGAAGACTTACCGAAAAGCCAATTAGCTCTGATTAATTTATGTAGGCAGGCAAACAGGCCTGCACAGAGCCATGTGAGCTGCTGTCCCTCTGCCCTTGGCACTGGCCAGAGCCCGTGGAGAATCCATCCAGTGCCCATGGGCAGTGGGAACCCCTGCTGTGCTGCCAGTCTCAGCATGGTGCTGCCTGGGGGTCCTGGATCTCTGGGTCTCGCCGGGAGGCAGCAGCAATGGCCAGTCTGGTGGGAACAGGAACAATACACACGGAATGGAAGGGAGAAAAGGCTAATGGTTTTCCTGTCTGTGGGAGAAGGAGTGGGGCAAGCTGTGGCTCCCAGGAATGTGACTATCCCTCTCTGGGAGTTCAGGCACTCCAGCAGCAGCTACCTCTGCCTCGAGGGTGGGCTGCCTGCTGGAAGCATCCCTGCTGTCCCACGCCCCTCTGACGGCCATCTGGTACCCCTGATACTCTCTCCACGCTTGTTTGCACAGCCCCGTTCCCCTGGCACATTCCTTTTCGTGCTGGTGGCTGAGAACCGGCTCTGCTTTTCCAGGTCACTGCCCAGCTGCTGCATAAGGCAAGGAGGGAGAGGCTGCATTTAAAGCTTCCTCTGTGGTTCCCTTTTTTACTAAGGAAACATTTCCTTTGGAACCAAATCCTGGCCTGGGGCCTGATAAATTAAGAAAAATTGTCTGCAAGCCCTTAAAATAGCAGCGGTTTATGAGCCTGGGTCTGGGCCAGGCTCCTGGGGTTGCCTCTCCCTGGCTGAGGGACAGGAACTCTGCCCTGCAGCTGGATGTCAAGGGAGGAGCAGCCCACGGTGGGCACGGGGAGCCGGAGCCCCCACCAGTGGCACTGGGGTCACCTGAATGCGGGGCACAACGCGTCACAGCCCCCTCTGCCAGGGCCCCTGTGGAGGGGACCGAGACCCTGGGGACAAGGCACGTCCCGCAGCCACCTCTGTGTCTGTCACAGGGGGACGTACTCTTTGCTGCTGGTCCTACCTGGCACAGGGGCTTTGGGGGCAGCAGCTCAGCCCCTCCCCACTTGGCCTCGGGAACCTGAACGGGCAGAGCGCCCTCGGGCTCCGCGGGGAAACACCGGCGGGTCCCGCTGGAAGGGGCACGGCACGGCCGGGCTGGGCTCGGCACGGCCCCGCTCGGCTCGGCACGGCCCATGACGGCTCGGCACGGCCCATCACGGCTCGGCATGGCCCCCCTCGGCTCGGCACGGCCCA
>VWZW01006990.1:229525-258301 GCA_013397115.1 Edolisoma coerulescens
GGGTGGGGTGGGGGTCCCTGAGTGTGGTGAGGGATGGGTCAGCTGCACCTCGGCTACTGCAGGTTGTCATCCCTTGAGGGTGGCCTTGGGCTATGAGTCCCAGCTTGCAGTTGCCTCCCAGACAGTGTCTGACCTGGGATGAGAGCCTGGGGGCTGCTGCCCCATCCCACATCCCTCCCCACAGCCCCCACTCCAGCAGTGTCCCCATGAACAGCCTTGCTCATGGAGTGGCCGCTCTGTGTTTTCTTCAGAAAAAGGAAAAAAGTTCCCTTTGCTTACTGCTGAGCTCATTCTTAAACATTTATATTAGGGGGGCTTGCGGGGAGGGGAAATAATTGTGTAATGTCTTAGGAGCAGGGGAGCATTCCAAAAGCATGACTGCGTGGCCTTTTCCAGCACTAGCAGTCTGGCAGCCAAGTCTCCCAGTGGCCGCCAACCCCTCTAAACCCAGCCCCAGCCTCTCAACACCACCGTGAGAATGGGGATGTGATCCCCGGGTTGCATCTGCGTGAGGTGGGCTGGGAGCAGGGGCCTGGCTGAGCCCCCCAAGCTGACATCCCTGGGAAAGTGTTGCAGTCGGGAAACTGGAGACGGGAGGTAGCGGTTTGGCTGGCTGTGTGTCATGGAGACCAGTCACATTTTGTTTCTATTTTGCCAAGTGCTTTTGGTGTCCAAACAGTTTCGGTTTATGTCCAGCTCCTCCTCCTCCTCAGCTCAGGTAGAGACTGGATGAGATTTTGTGGACTTTCACTTGAATCCGTGTTCCTGACAGCTACAGCTTCTCCAGGGAAACATATAAGTGGAAAATAAGCCAAGTCACTGTCTTCCAACAGGTTATCGGGAGCGTTTAACCAGGCTCACCTCCCAACTTGCCGTTTGCACTGGAGAGGCGTATTGCCATGAAAAGTAAGGAATTGTATTAGCAAATATTGATCGGCGCTGGGGCAGTCAGGCGTTGCACAAGTACAGGCATCTGCTGAGATTGTGGCATGTTATTTGGAGCTTTCAGCGAGACACTTGCGCTACCGTGAGGCTGGGAAGGCTGTCACTACTGCAGGAGGTAAAATAAGAACATGGCATGATGTCCTTTGGAAAAGGAGGTAAGGGCAGGCAGCTTTTCCCACAAAGCTCAAACACTTGTGGTTTGAGCTTTGTTTAGGCTTTCAAATTCTTCTGTTCCAAGTTCCCTTCTCTGTTTTGCTTGTGGATGTTTTTTTGTGGGATTTAGCAATGGAAATGAGCCAGCCTGGACACTCTGCTCCGGATCTGGGTCTGGACAGTTGCCCTTTGCCACTGGAGTGTGCATTAAGCCCAGCCTGCCTGGTTGTGCCCAAAGAATCTGTCCAAAAAAATGGGTAAGGTCTAAACTTAAGCACTGGGTTGAGCTCCGGTGCTGATGATCACTTGTTTGGATATGGCAGGTCTGGAGGTCTGAGGAAGGTTTCAGGCAGCTCTCTCAGTGGTAAATACAGACATTTTCCTTGGTGCCGGGTAGTTTTGGCAGCGGAGGCAGGAGGGATGGCAGGCAAGCCAGGAGGCTCGGAGCAGTGGGCGCTGGTGGTGCTGGTGGGTGTGGGTCAGCCCTGGGTGTCAGCGGTGGCTGTTGGCCTGGGGACTGCTCTGAGCTGCACAAACTGCGCTGCTCGGCCAGCCCAGGGGCTGGATGAGCGTGAAATTGCAGCTGCTGTTTTGCCAAAGCCAGCGCCACTTGGATGGTCTCGAGCTGCGATCCGCCCAGGAGCCCAAGCTCTGCCCTGCTCATTGCATTTCCTCTTAGCATCGCTGTTTGCTTCCAGCCCTTTTTGGAAATTTTTTCTGCCTTTCAACCTTAATGATTCTATGATTCTGTAGTAAGAGTCCCTCTGGTACTTGCAACAGTGGCTAAGATACTTGTCCTGTACTACCTTGGCCATGGTTTAGGTGTCTCAGCAAATGAAATTCCCCACAGTGGGCATTCCTGTGGGGTTTTAATTTGGAAGTCTACTCACTTTATCATTGTACCAGTGAGTCCAAACTGCTCAAACCATCTCTGTAGTGGAACTGCCCCACAGCACTGGGGATATCCCTGTGGGGAGGTGTCCCTGCCAAGGGGCTGCTCCCAGCACAGTTCTTTCCCCTCCAGCCCTGCCCAGACTTCAGAGCTGTGCCTCTGGCCAGGGCTGTGATCCCTGGTGTGACCGGTCTGACTGGGGTGGGGCTGTCAGCAGCGCTTGGGAATTTCTGCTTTAGAACAAAACCCCTCTGTTACCTCTAGGAGCTCTAGTCTGGCCAAGGAGGTTCATTGAAAGATTTCTGTCCCTGGTTGGAGTCCTTCAAAGCGTTAACATCTTTCTCTGCTATTCCTGAGTCCTCGTAGCAGACACTGGATGATGGACACATCCTGCTGCCAGAGGAATTCCCCATATCCTGCTCAGCAGGAACTTCACATTTTGAGACATAAAGCTGGGAGAGACCAGTAACACAAGGGCTGCCCTGGAGCCTGGCTGATTTTATGGTGATGGCTTTAGAACAGTTGCTTGGATAGTAGAACAGAGCAATTTGGGGTCATGTTGCAGCTTTTTGAGGAGCTGAAGGAGATGCCTGCTCAGGATTCGGCTGGTGCTGGCAGGGGTGGCGCAGACTAAACCCACAGCCATCCCTGTGTGTGCCCGCAGCAGCAGGTGCAGGGATGGGCACAAGAGCCCTGTGGGGTTTGGCAGTAGGAAATGCTGGCACACGGTTGCTGCTCCCTTTTGTTATCTCCATGGATGAGCAGGAGGCATTTCCAGTGGGGCCGCGTGAGTGCTGCTCACACCCGAGAGCTGCCAGTTTGGATTGCCAGCGTGGGCTGGGCAGCCTTGGCTGTAATTTGGGGTGGTTGGCACTTGGCAGAGTTTAAAATCTCAATTTCCATGTCTGTTGTGGATGACTGTGTGCTTTTAATCATCTGGCCTGATGGCAGTTGTAGTAAAGCTGTCCTCAGATTATCATAGAACCCCAAAATGGTTTGGGTTGGAAGGGACCTTAAAGCTGATCTTGTTCCACCCCCTGCCCTGGGCAGGAACCTCTTCCACTATCCCAGGCTGCTCCAAGCCCCGTCCAACCTGGCCTTGGACACTTCCAGGGATGGGGCAGCCACAGCTGCTCTGGGCAGCTTGTGCCAGGGCCTTGCCATCCTCTCAGGGAACAATTTCTTCTGGAAGGGGCTCTAAGATCCCCCCAGAGCCTTCTCTTCTCCGGGCTGAACACCCCCAGCTCTCCCAGGCTGGCTCCAGAGCAGAGGGGCTCCAGCTCCATGGCCTCGCTCCAGCAGCTCTGTTCTCCCTGTGTTGGGCCCCAGGGCTGGAGGCGGCTCTGCAGGTGGGGTCTCATCTGAGCAGGGAAGAGGGGCAGAATTCCCCCCTCCCTTGCTGCCCACGCTGTGGATCAGCCCAGCACACGGGGGCGTTTCTGGGCTGCCAGTGGACACTGCTGTGTCGTGTTGAGCTTCTCATCCACCAGCACCCCCACGTCCTTCTCCTCAGGGCTGCTTTCAGTTCATTCTTCTGCATTTGTACTTGGGATTGCCCTGTTCCTCTTCATGAAATTGTCTTCATGTTTTCCATTCTTTTTATCTGCTCATAATCTGGCAACAGTGCAAAGACCTTTGCATCAAACTCCTCATCCCCGGGACTGGCCTCATCCTGCTGAGCAACAGAGCATCCCCTGGCAAAGAAGCTCATCTCTGCTGGAGCAGAGAGCTGCTGGCATCTGCTGTTGGTGCTGTGCCAGCTGCTGGGTCCAGGGCATGGATGGGGGCACCCAGCCGACCCCTGAGGCTCACAGCTCTTCCAGCCTCCTTGCCCTGCTTGCCTTTGCACACCAGTTCTGGATTAGTAATGGGCTATTTCTGGATGGCTCTCCTGAGTAATGGAATGAATTGTGCTGAGATTTTGGGTGGGGACAGTGCCTCTGCCCTCTGAGTCACCACTCGGCATCACGCCAGGCTCGGGAGCTGCTGGGGCCCGGAGCCGTCCCAGGTCAGGGAGGACATTGGAGGCCGTGGGAAGGAGCTCTGGGTGCGGTGACTGTGCTCAGTTTGGGGCGTCTGCCGTGCCCCGTGCAGGGCAGTGTGTGGCCAGGGCAGCACTTCGGCAGGAGCAGTGCCACTCTGGTGGGTTTTGGTTTCAATCCAGTGTCTGCAGACTGGGCATGGGCAGATCCTGGTGTCCATCTGGGAGCGGGTGTTTGTGTCCTTGGACATCTGCTGCTCCTTACGCTGCAGATGTTGTCGTCTGCGTGGTGGTGTGGGTTAGATATTGGCACGGCCCAAACTGCCTTTCCTCTTGGAGATACGGAGTCACAAAGCAGCATATCATGTTTTGCTGTGGGCGAAGAAGCTCTGTGTCCAAGTAAACAGGCTTTTTTCTCCCTGAGCTCTCCTTTTTCTGTGCTGCGGACATGCTGCTGGAGAGAGGACAAGCCTTTGGTCAGACAAGAAGGATGGTTTGCAACAAGGCTTGGACTTAGGCATCTTGGAGGTCTTTTCCAACCTTAATGATCCTGTGATTCCAAGGATGATGCATTTCTGTGTCCCAAGGGATGTGCTGTCCTCGAGAGCTTTCTTTCCTCAAGTGGGCAGGAGCCAACAGATTCCTCCAGCCCTTGTATCTGCCTCCATGACACAAACTCTGTGTCTCCTTGGATGAGCTCCTGACCAGCTGCCCCTGTGTGGGACTGCAGGTGTGCCTGGCCCAGCTGGGAGGAGCAGCAGGGCATAAGGAATAGGGACAGGAGCTAAAAAGTGTCCCTGGTCCCTAAAAGGGACCCTTCGGAGCACCTTTTTCTTTTTTTCTCCAACTTCAGTGTTGCATACACGTGCTCACCTTCCGGTAGACACGCTGCTCCACTGGGATGTGTGCCTGACACCAAGGCTCCCAGCTGAGGAATGTCAGATCCTCTCAGATGCAGCCCTCAATTCTCACTCTTCTCACCTTACAAGTGCCAGCTTTCTATTTTTATTAACAGCTCCAGAGCACTTGGCAGCCATGAACTAATCCTGCCTCAGCTTGTGAGCTAAAATGCTTGGAACCAACAAAATCCATGGCTACAGCAGGGTCTGGTCGGGGGATGGGTGAAAACGCTCTCTTTTGCCCAGACCATTGGGCAGTTTGATTTGTGAAACGGGGTTTGTGTGGCAGGGGTGACCTGCCAGGCGTGTCGATGAGACAAGGAACTCTGCAGCCTGCCTTTGGAATGCGAGTCAGCCATTCAGGCTCATTTCTTAATCCTTCACTTGCAGCTAAGTATGATGCAGCCAGACTCCTGTTTTACCCTTTTCCTCCCTTTTCTGTTGGCACAGGGTGAGGTTGGGATCGCTGGGGCAGGGACAGATGCCTGGCCTTTGTTAAGGCTCGATATCAATGCCCTGGTTAAAGCCCAGGCTTGTGATATTCTGGCCTTCCCAGGGTGATCCCAGTGATCCTGGAGTGATCCTGGCATGATCCACTCCCACAGCTTGCACTCAATGCATCAGCATTGGTGGTGTCCTTCCCACAGGGTTATTTCCCGTGGCTCCCAGCATGAATGGCTCCTTCCCATCCTGCTGCCTGGCCAGAGGGTTTGGAGAGGGATAAGGCTGAGGGGGAAAGCACGGAGCATCCCTGCTCTCAGGAGAGGTTTCCTGGTCACCCGTAATTTCCCCCAGAGCAGTGTGAATTTTCAGGGATTAAACCCTGACATGTCAGCCTGCATCATTCCCAGGATCTCTGCAGGGACAGGGAGCTGGTGATGTGCTGAAGGCATGTAAGGAGTGGTTCAGGCTCTTTGGACTGGGAATCTGGGGATGGAAAAGAGATTTTGGTCACAAGCTTGGGAAGGGATGTGATCACACTGTGGCTGATTTTCTCATGCCTCATTCAGATGCTGTGCCAGGCATTTTGTGGCATTGTCCTGGCTGGTTCCCAGGCTCGGCTGTAAACCTCTTTTGAAACTGAGGGATGCAAAGGCATAGTTTTCCTTGCGGAACTGCATCCCTTTCCCTTGGGGCAGAAAGCCGCCTGCTTTGTCGTGGGGTTTCAGCTCTGTTTGCCGAGTGATGACTGGCGGCTCCTCCTGCCGCCAGGGCCAGCGTCGGCTCTCTTGGTTCCGTGGCAAAGGCTCCTTTGTCAGACGGGCTGGGATGGGGCCAGCCCGGTGCCGGGTGCCAGGCACATGGGTCCTGCTTGCCCAGACCTCCAAGAGCTTGGCTTGGAGCGTTCCAGCTGCTGATCGGATTATTTGGGGGCTGGTGAGTGTGCTGGGGTGAAACCATAGCACAATTTCTGCCCTGAAGAATTTATAGTTTAAAATAAACGCAGCATGTGCGTGGAACTCCAAGGTTGTCTAAAATCCTGGTTACCTGGGTGGTGGCACAGCAAAGCCAGGGAGGGTTGGATGTGTGGGGAACGCAGAGTGGTTTATCACCTCACACAAGGTCCCTGTGTGCAGCCACCAGCACTGACCACGGCTGGGACGGTTCTCCCAGCCACAGCAGCAGTGCTGGGTGTAAACGGTTCCAGTCAGGCCAGTTCTTGCAGTGCCCATGAGCTGATGTGTGCGGGAGCTGGAGGGGTGTCTGGCAGAAGGTTGGGGGAGCCTCTGTCCTGTCTGTCGCTGGCTACTCACAGTGGGATGTGCCCAGGTGCTTGTGTCTGGTACCTCCCAGGCTGCCATGCACAGGAATTTGGGGGGCCGGGAGCATGAACTGCCCGTGCTGCTCTGTCCTGCTCACCTGCTCCTGTCCCCACAGCGATGGCAGCCATCAGGAAGAAGCTGGTGATTGTGGGAGATGGTGCCTGCGGAAAGACGTGTCTGCTGATCGTGTTCAGCAAAGACCAGTTCCCCGAGGTCTACGTGCCCACCGTGTTCGAGAACTACATTGCTGACATCGAGGTGGATGGGAAGCAGGTGAGGGCCATTGCCATTGCCCTGCCCTTGCCCCATGGTCCCGTGCTGGCGGTGCCACCGCCCAGTGCTGTTGCCAGGATTGGTCTGTGTGCTCGGGTGCACCTGCACAGAGGAGCCCCCTGGCTCCAGCATTTCTGGGTCGCCCTGAACCTGCCCCAGTTTGAGGAAGAGCACAACGATACCTGAGGAAGATAAATCTGTCACTCCTGGCCTGCAGAGCCACTGAGCCATGTCCCTGTCCCCTCTCAGGTGGAGCTGGCCCTGTGGGACACAGCAGGACAGGAGGACTATGACAGGCTGCGGCCCCTCTCGTACCCGGACACAGATGTAATCCTCATGTGCTTTTCCATCGACAGCCCGGATAGCCTCGGTAGGGACCGGGAATTGAGGGGGGACCTGGGCCTCCCACAGGACTGGGTGCTGCTACTGAACCCCCTGGGGTCTGGGAAGCCCCCATGCTGCCCCTCAAGGATGCCAGGGCTTTCCCTTCATCCCCTGATTTTGTGCACTGTGCACTTCAGGGAAATGCCTGGAACTTGCTGACTGGGTGGCGGTGGTGGGAGAGGAGGACGCTGTGGGGAGAGCTCTCCCTGCTCCAATGGGAAAAGCTTGGGGCTGGCGTCTGTGAGGAGGCTGGGGGGTAGCAGCCCCTCAGCTCATAGGATTCCATGTGTGCTTGTTGCAGAGAACATCCCTGAGAAGTGGACGCCAGAGGTGAAACACTTCTGTCCCAACGTGCCCATCATCCTGGTGGGGAACAAGAAGGACCTGCGGAATGACGAGCACACTCGGCGGGAGCTGGCCAAGATGAAGCAGGTGGGGACAGCCCTGGGTCCCCCAGCCAGGAACCCACCTCTGCCCATACCAGATCCTGGCTGGAAGGGCTGGATGCCCCAAGGGCAGTTGCTGCTGTGTTCTGGCAATGTTTCCAAACCCTGTTTTTATTGCTTCATAGGAGCCGGTGAAGCCAGAGGAGGGGAGGGACATGGCCAACAGGATCAACGCCTTTGGCTACCTCGAGTGCTCGGCCAAGACGAAGGAGGGGGTGCGGGAGGTGTTCGAGATGGCCACCCGTGCTGGCCTGCAGGTCCGGAAGAACAAGAAGCGCAGAGGCTGCCCGCTGCTGTGACTGGCCCCGGCTGGCACCGGCACCGGCACCTGGCTGCCCTGCCTGGGGAGGGAGTGCTGGCAGACAGCCCAAGCAGGACCTTGTGGTGCCACTACCTGCCCTGAACCCTTCGCACCAGAGCTGCCACCCACGCTCGTGGGGTGTCCCTGCGACATTCCGGGGCCATGAGGGGCCAGTGCCTTCAGTACCTGCTGCTCTGCATGGGCCGGGTGTTTGTGTTGCTCCCCATGTCGCCCTGTTTTGTACCGAGCTCCCTGGTTTTGCCTTTCCTCTGGGAATTGCTGTGGTGTTCAGTCTCCTTCCCCAGCCCTGGGCAGGTGCCACAGAAGCAGGAGGTGCCGGTCACAGCTCACGTGTGGGGTGTGCCAGGCCCTCGGTGTGCTCTGCCTGCTCTCCCCGGCCGTGCAGGCAGCACACACCAGTGTTACAGACTTGCCCGGGCAGCTTCAGCCTGTCCATGAGCAGAGCTGGGCTCAGCTGCTGCCTGGAGCTCTCCTCCCGGGACGTGTGCCCAGCTCTGCCGGTATCGCTGCCTCCGAGTCTGCCTTGGTCACGGACTGGGCAGCAGTAAACCGAACTGCGTAATTGGGAGAATAAATGCAAACCAGTATTTTAGTAATTGTAACTTCGCTTGCGTGTTCTTCTGGCTCTCCTTCATGCCCCTCGCTGCTCCTGCCTGGGGCTCGGGGCCTTGTGCTGCAGGGTGGGGACCTGCCTGGCCCCCAGCCCCTCTTGCTTCAGCTGCTGGTGGAGGATCAGGGCTCAGTACCCTGTGCTTGCGAGAGAGCCAGGGAGCAGCTTACGTGGGAAGGGCCAGGCAGGAGCTTCCCAGCTGTACCCAGTCCCTGGGTGATGGGCACTGCTGTCACTGCTGGAGCCATGCTGCCTCTGGAGCAGGGTGGGACAGGGCTGCAGTGAGCCTGTGATGCTGCTCTGGAAGCCCTGTCTGTGGTAGAAAGGCCCACCCAGGACTCAACAAGACACTGCTTTTCTCTAAACATTTATTCCAGAGAAACAAAGTGCCTGCACAGCCATGCCAGCTCTCAGGCCAGGCAGCTGCCCAGTGGAGAACCGAGCCAGCCTGCCCCAGTCCGGGTCCCTGCCTGCCCCAGTCACCCATCACAGCAGCACTGAGCTCCCCTGTGCACCCAGTGATGCTCTTCGGAGGCCAGAGTCTCCAGGCTTAGGCCTTTCACTGAATGGTGAGACCAGTCACAGAGAATTGTTTTGCCACAGCCATGTCAAAAAATGATTAAAATGGAGAGTGGTCCCAGTCTGATGCAGGTGTGAGCCTCGTGGCTGGCAGCAAAGGCTGGCAACACCCTCTGGTCCAGTGGGTTCAGCCCCATCTCCACAGGGATGCATGGAGCACCCCAGGACTGAGACAGAAAGAGCAGGAGCTGCTGCAGGCCAGGGACAGGCTGAGGGGGATGCAGCTTCATGGGGCTTCTCCCCTCCCAGGTGGGTTTCCTGCAGAGAAACCTCGTGGCAGAGCTGGCCCCTGACTTTGAGAGGGAGACATGCAAGCCCTAAGCAAAATCCCCTTGTAAGCCCCGCTGCATGTGGGGCAGGAGAAGCCTCCCAGAGCCGCAGCTGTAACCCTGGCCACACCGCTGTCCCAGGGTGCTCGCACGGCATGGCCAGTGCCCTGCTGCTGTCGGGGCCCTGCTGGCAGTGCCCAGCTCTGCTCACCTGGGTACTAAAAGTTGAGCTGCAGCACGTGGAGGTTGTCAGTGATTCCATCCTCAGCTGTGCTCTCATCCTCATAGGGGTACCCTGTGTAGCTGCCCTCTTCCTTGCAGTACCTGAGGAACCTGCAGGTGCAGAGGCAGGGGAACGTGGGCACGGGGGGGCACCGGCCTCACTGCTCCGTGGCAGCGGGCATGGCCAGGCAGCAGGAAAGGGCGGGTGCTGGTGAGCACCATCTGTGGCAGGGGCCAGAGCAGCTCACCTGTGCCAGTGGTGATCCTTGCTGAGCACGGCCGGATTGCCCACCACGATCAACAGAGCCTTGGCCCTGGTGATGGCCACGTTAAGCCTCTGAAGAGGACAAGCAAGAGGGCTTTACCTGGCTGCAGCACCTCTCATCCTCTCCCAGCCCCACCTGGGTGCAAGCAGCTCTGGTGTGGCACTGAGTACCCAGAGCAGCTCTACCTGCCTGAGAGAACCAGAGGGAAGAAGGGTCTGCCTGGGGCAATATGGTACCTTGGGGTTCTTGAGGAAGCCCAGCCTGAAGGTCTGGTCGAACTGGAGGTACGTGCTGCAGCTGCGCACAGTGGAGATGAGGATCACGTGCCGCTCCTGGCCCTGGAACTCCTCCACAGAGCCCACCTGGGGAGGGACAGCAGGTGAGGGGCCAGGAACACCCCTGGGCTGGGGCTGGCAGGGCTCCCTCCTCCTGTGGCAGGGTGTGCTCCTCGCCCCTCTAGGCTCAGGACCTACCTTCAACTGGCTGATGTCCGGCAGCTTCCGCAGATCTGGATCCAGGGAGGTGATGGCTTTCCGGATCTTCTCTACCTGAGCAGAGGCATGTGGAAAATCCAGCCACCGCAGGGCCACCCTTGTGCCAGCCTGGGGGCTGCCCATCCATCCCCGTGTTCCCTGTCCCTTGGGGAGGTCTCTGCCTATGCCCTGCCTGCAGAGCTGTGTCCCTCACCTGCTTCCTGTAGGGAGAAATGATGCCGATCTCCTTGGGGGACACAGTAGGGCAGCTTCCCTTGCCCCAGCTCTGCAGCAGCTTCTTGAGGTAGTGGACCAGGACCTCAATTTCGGCCGTGTTGAAGAATGAGGGGCTCCTGGCCTCTCTCTGGTCTTCCCCACAAACCCCATGGAAGATGATGGGGAAGCCCTGGGGATGGAGAACATTTGGCTCTGCTCTCCCTGTGCCTAGGGGATCCCCCTGGGCCAGTCCCTGCTGTGCCTCTCACTTTCTTGGGAAGCTCCTCCCAGGTACAATACAGATTCCGGATGTCAAGCCCGTCGCTCTTGTACACCTTCAGCTCGTTGTCATAGAAGAGCTCGTTGGGGATTCTGAGAATGGCCTCGTGGGACCTGGCGGAGGCAGGACAGTGCCTGGGGTGGGTGCCATGTGGGTCCAGAACCCTCTCAGGCACCGTGCAACCAGGACAGCAGGTGCACTCCCATCTCCCACACCAGCTGGGCCACTACGAGGCTCTGGGGGACACATCCTGGAGAGCCACCAATCCTGCCTGGCTCAATCCCTTCCTGCACTGTCCCTGTCCCCACCTGTAGTTCCAGAGCAGTTTGGTGATGAACTGTGGGTTGTATCCTCCACTCGACTTCTTGTACAGGGGGTTGTGCAGCATCAGCCTCTCCAGCAACGAGGTGCCTGTGCCCAGTGATATCCTGTGGCTCCCCGCAAGGCCACTCAGCCCCTGTGGGGTGCCTGCAGCACTCCCACCCCTCTCCCTACTCACCCAAACCATGCTGGATGGCCAGTGGTGAGGTCAGGACAGGGCCCAGCTGCTTGGGGTCTCCTGCCAGCACCAGCTGCCCCCCGTTGGGGTTGGTCTCCTGGTCCATAGGAGCCAGGAGCCCTGGGAACAGGGAGAGCTCAGTGGAGAATGGGAGGGACCCCAGGCCATGCAGAGATGCTGGTCCTTGAGACAGCAGCCAGGTACCACTCACCTGCGATGGCGACCATGCTCTCCGGCTCTACCGCATGGCCACACTCGTCAATGAAGACGTGGGAGAAAAACCCAGGGGGGAAGTTGGCTGACACCAGCCTGGAGGAGAGGTGGAACGAGGCTGTCTCAGCATCCTGCCCCACCAGGCCATCCTTCCATTCCTACCTTTCATCCTCATCCTTCCACAGAGGAGGGATTCCCCCCCTGCTGCCTGCCCTCCTCCAGCCTCTCCCTGCTGAATCCCAGAGGGCCTGCCTCCACAGCCTGGCTGCAAGGCAGCCCTGGGTCCACCTGCCACGGGTGCTGGGGACAATCCCAGCTCCTCTGACCTTCCTGCTGTCACCAGTGTGGTGATGATGATCCGGTAGTGCCTCAGGTGCTCCTTGCTTGGGTACACGTAGCTGCTTTGCTCATCATCCCAGTTGCAGCAGGGCTGGAGCGCAGGCATTGGGTGAGGTCCCACTATCCCAGGAGATGCCAGCCCAGATGTGCTGTCAGGATTTCAGGGTGGAGGGGCGGGGACCTACCATGATATCAGCGGGCACTTCCCTGTAGCTCCTAGAGCTGGCAATGAGCCTGTAGACGTTCTGAGGGGCAATGTCCTTGATGAGGCACTGGCACAGCAGGTCTGTGGCGCTGTTGGAGGGGGCACAGGCCAAGATACGGGCATCCTTGAAGCATGTCCACACCTGGGTGGGAGGAGGAGGTGACAGCATTGAGCCCCATGGGTGAAAGTGGGCAGCAATGCTCAGGGCTGGATTTGGGCACCAGCCACTCACCTGCTTGATGGCCTCCACTATAGTGACCGTCTTGCCAGTGCCAGGGGGGCCAAAGATGAGGTATGGGGCTGGCCGGGACATCCCCGTCACGATGTGGGTCACGGCTCTGCACTGCTCCTCGTTGGTCTCCAGCTTGCGGTTAAACCACCTGTGGGAGCAGAGGCTGCGCTGCCGGAGCCCCATCGCCTCCATCCCCTCCATCCCTCGGACCCTCCCACCCTGCAGAACTGGGGACTCACCGGGGCTGGAAGGGGCCTGGGAAGAGGGACTTGTGGCAGGAGGCAGAGGGGAAGAGAAGGCTGGACAAACCACAGTGCACAGCCAGGACTGCAGCCCGGTGCTGGACCTGCAGTGGCAGCCGGCTGAAGGTGAAGGTCACATCAAACTTCAGGCTGTTCACAAACTTCTTCTGCAGCCTGGGAAGGAGAGGTGTGAGCAGGGCACGGGGCACTCTCCCATGCCCTCCTGTCCCTTTCCAACCTGCTCCCGGCCTTTGGCATCTCTGAGAAAGGCTGCTGGGAGCGGACATCACTCACTTGGAGGAGAAGCCCAGCCTGACCTTCTCCAGTTCCACGCTGTGCACGTAGCCCTTGTACCGGACGAGCGGGGAGTGGTCCCGCTCGCTGCTCAGGTGGGCAAAGAGGTGGTCCCCTCTCAGCAGGGAGGGGCGGTTCTCAGCCACGCCAGGCACCTGTGCCAGAGGGCCAGTGTGATGCCAGGCACTCTGGCAGTGCCAGTATTATGCCTGCACCCCTCCCACCCCTCAGCTCCCTACGCACATCGAGAACCAGCAGCGCCCTGTCCTGCACCATGGTCACATCCTGCATGTCGTAGCGCCGGATGTCCACCTCCATCTGGATCTCCTCCAGGTACAGCAGCAGCTGGAATTTCCGGTGGTAGTTCTCAGCCTGCAGAGGTGCTTCCAGCAGCGAGCTGAGGGCAGCAGCAATGTCATTGTGTCCCAGGGACAGCTTGGCCCTCAGGGAACACCTCAGCATTGCTCTCAGCCCCTGGCACTCACCGCATGGCAGCCCAGCTGGAGCTGGCACTAGTGTTGGGTCCAAGCAGGATCGTGTCCTTGAGGCTCTTTGGGTACTGGTAAGTGTCCAGAGGGATTTCCCTCTCCAGTTTGTTTTTCAGGGAGCTAGGTGGAGGGGACAGCACTGCTGCAGGGACTGCATAATGTTCCCAACCCCACTGTTACCAGCCATCGCATAAGGTTGAAGCACTGTCCTGTGGTGCCAGACAGCCAAGGCAAAGAACCTTGTCGTGGCTGGAGAACAGGCTGGGCCCCTCTGCTCAGGATGGCAGCAGGTGACTTTACCACATACCTGTCAGGGGGGATGCCATCCTCGGTGATGACCGTGACAAGGCGCTGGAGGCTGGCCTCATAAGGCTGGAAAGGTGCCGAGGGCCCCAGGTCCTTGGCCAGCTGGCTCTCGGCAATGGCAGCAACATAGCGTGAGATGCCGAAGGGCTCGTCTGGCTCCTTGGTGAACTCGAAGAACACCACAGCACTGAAGTGCCCATTGCAGGTGGTGAGGCACCGCACCTGGATGGGGTACACGCCACCTGCGGGGTGAAGAGGTGAGATTGGGTCCTGCATCCTCTCTGCAGGGCAGGGCACGGGGCAGGGATGGGACGGGACCCTACCTGGGTGTAACAGCAGGGACTGGCCCTGCATTGCTCCTTGCTCATCGGTGAAGGAGAGCTCCCGCGACTGCTGGCGTGGCTGGAACCGCTGCAGCGTCACCACCTCCGCCCCGCAGTTCTGCACCAGGACAGTGACAGTCCGAGGCTCACCCGGCACCACTGGGAAGCGGATATTCCCATTGCCCTGGTCATAGTCTGAGACGATCTCTATCCCATGCTTCCCATGAGTGAGCTCAGCCCTGTGGGGAGAGAGGGTCAGGCTTTCCCAGCCGGGGTGGGGGATCCAGGGGCCATGCCAAGGCAGGGTGCTGCCGGTCATACCAGTGCTTGGCATAGATCTGGGGCATTTGTGGAGTGGAGCTGAGCTGCTGTCCTGAGGCAGACGTGGACAGGGACGTCTGTGCATTCGTTCTGGGTCTCCGGTACTGGTCTGCCACCACCACACGCCCCTTCACCTGCAAGGAGCAGCCAGAATCAGCGTGGCCCTGGGATCCTGCCGGGGCTCCTGAGGAGCCAGTACTGGTGGGCGCTGCCCCTGCATGAACTCACCTTGAATTTCACCACCTCTCCGCGCACCTGCACCTGCTGGGTTGTCTTCAGCGCGTACAAGATGCAGGAAAACTTGGGTGTCTTTGCGTCAGTCCTGCGGAGACAAGGGAGAGGGTTTGTACGGGACAGAGTGTGGCTCGGCTGCCATGGGCACAGGCAGCTGAGGTGAGGCAAGTGGGAAGATGAAGCAGGACACTGAGGCTGGGGTGAGGGAGTTCTCAGTGGGTCCCCTCTGCTCCAAGAGAGGAAGAAGGACTTGGGCTTCCCATTGGCCTGTGCAAATCTTACATCCCTGCTGGTTGCTCCAGCAATTCCGTGCTGTGCCATTGTTGTTCCAGCTATACCACAGCCATTCCAGCCATCGCACTGCATCACTGCCTGGCCCTGACAGCCATGCAGTCCCTGTCCATGCTAATGCTCAGGAGCTGAGCTGGCACAGATGGTGGCCCCAGCAGTGATGACTCCCCAGGTACCTCCTCCCAGTCCCACCAGTGCACTCAGCCCTGGCTTCACCAATGATTAACAGTGGTGATATTGCACAAGGGCCGGTGTGACTGGTGTCAGCAGGGTGAGGTGGGGGACTGTGGTGGGCAGTGGGTGTCCAAGGCCATCCCCAGGCAGCTGCTGGGGACCCATGGAGCCGTGATGCTGGCCAGGCACGGGCGATGCCGGCCCGGGGACTGGGCGATGCTGGCCAGGGTCCGTCCCGGGTGATGCTGCCCGGGTCTGGCCGAGGGCTCTCACCTGCCCCGGAACTCCTGGTTGTAGATGGTCCGCAGCGTGTCCCGCAGGCTCGACTGCTCCCGGCCCGTGTCCCGCAGGAACTGCACGAATTTATCCCCCCACTGACTGGCCTCCGCCACGCTGAACCGCGACATGGTTGAGCCGAGCCGTGCCGTGCCGAGATGCGCCGCGTCGAGGCGTGCGAGGTAAAGGCGGGCTGGGCCGGGCTGGGCGCGGCCGGGCCGGGCTGGGCGCGCAGGAAGAAACGAAAGCGAAAGGGGCCGAGCGGTCGCGGGCCCGCCCGCCTGGCACGGGGGGGATGGAGGGGCTGGGACAGGGATAGCGGGGCCTGCTGGAGAGAAGGCTGGGGGGGAGAGGAGCCAGGAGGCGGCAGGGAACGAGCCAGTCTGAAGGATGATTAGCTAAAGATTTGGAGAAGGACAAAGAGATAGAAACGCTCTTAAGGCTGGAACACTGGCAGGGAACTACTTTCAGTGTAACCAAGGTGCAGGAGAAGACTAGCCTTGAGGCAGATAAAAGCTCTGTTGTGTGCAGAGCCTTATCTTGGGCCCTGCTTCAGCTTCACATTCTTGGAATTGCTGCAGCGATTTCCTGGATGGGTCCAGGGCCGCAGCCCACAGCACCTGAGGCCCACACAACCTTTCATCTCCCCTGGGTGCTGCCGCAGGGAGGGGACCCTCTTAACAAACTGTCCTTGAGTAGCTCCGTGCACAGCTCTGTGCAAACCCTCCAAAAAGCCCTGCTTTGTCCCGTGTAGGATACAACCAGAAGTGTCTGAGGTAGGTGTTACAGTAAGACACAGAGGATGAGTGGAATGACCTCCTTGCAGCATTTTTTTCCAAGTGAGGAGCTGCATTAAAGCTCTGCGACTGTTTTTATTTTAATTTGGAAGCTCAGCCCTCCAGTTCTCATGTCTGTATACCAGGGTGGGAGCATCACCTATGGGTTTGCAGTGATACCATCCTTGCCTTAATTGTGGAATTGTTAAGGTTGGAAAAGACCTTTGAGATCATCAAAGTCCAACCATCAAGCCAGCACTGCCACCGTGTTCACCGCTAAACCATGTCCTCAAGTGCCACATTCACCTTTTTGAACACTTTCAGGGTTGGTGACTCCACCACTTCCTAGCCTTCAGGAATTAACAGGAGTGAGACCATGAAAGAACAGACACAAATGGCTTTAAACAAAGACTGGTGTATTTGCACTAGACTAGTTGATACAGAGGATGCCTGAGGGATGAATGGTCAGTCTCAGCAGCAAATACAAATACATTTTATTTAGATAAAACTCACAAAGGATAAACACTTATTACTGTGCAAAACCTGAAGTGTAATGCACAGGCAACCCCATCCCTCTCTTCCCAACCCTTTTTCCTTTGTGTATTTAAAAACAGGAAGACATGAGCCAGTTTAAAAACCAGAACCTGCAAGGCGCCCAGTGATAACCAAGTGCAAACAAAGCAAAGGGAGTTCACCAGAGGAGGTTCACTTCGTAGTGAATCCATGCTCCAAGATCTGAGAAAGGCATATGTGTATCTCTTCATCCTCCCCTTCAGAGAAACTGTTAGGACTGCTAGTTTTGATGTTAGAGGGGGGAAAAAAGTAATGCAGAGCAAGCATGTAGAAGAGATTCATTCCAAAATCCCCTCTAAGCATGACAAGAAACTGTCCAAAACTGAGACAAATGGAAAGGATTTTTTCTCTCACTTTGGTGCAAGTTTATTTATTTTGTACACTATCCATCCATACACCTGTGATACAAATCTATGAACCTGCCACAAAGCATTAAAGCACAACATACCTATTATTCTGTAGACATTTGCATTTTTAATCACCATCCAGCCCTTGTGGATCAGCAGTGACTCATCTCGTAGTTCTGTAAAAATGCAGATGTCTGGTAACCGTACGTACATGAGGGAGGGGAGAACAAAGATGTTCAGTTTTAGGGAACATGGCTCAAATCTTCAGATTAAAAAAAAGTTACGTCCCTGGAAGAGCTGGGTGAACAGGGAATTCTGTAAAGGATCCTGTAAACTTATTTTCTACAGTAAAATCTAAGCCTGCAGGCATCTGCTTTGTGGAGGTTGGGAATAAGGGTACACGAGGACTCACTGTTTTGCACTTACTGTGTCTTGCAGCGCCATGAGCTCTTGGCAGGTTTGACAAACTTACTTGATACCTGGAGTGCTGGATACAGGTGAAGGGAACACTCTGCACCCTCTGCTGGGGTAATAATAGGGCTTTTCCAGCTAGGAAGTTTTCCAGCCAGTGACTGAAAACAGCTATACTTCTGAGCCATGAATGGCTGAATTTAAATGACCTATTAAATGCAGCTACAACAGGAAGTTTATGTGACAAGAAACACAAAACACAAAGACAACTATTTGTTCCACAGTTCCCTCTCAGGCTAGAAAACCCGTTAACTTTGAAAGCCCTAAAAAACGCTGCTCTGGTTTGGAAACCATCTACTTGGCATAGGACCACATTTGTTTTTTTTGCACACGAACGTTTCATACGCCTCCTTGTTTCTGCATTAAGCATTCTGCATTTCTTTGCCAATCTTGTAGCTGAGGATTTTGTTCCAGTCGATCTTGGTGCGGGTGACGGGCAGCTGCCGGCGTAAGGCTTTGAAAGTGGTGTCTGACATGGTCTGGTAGTTTTCACTGATTGCTGTCTGCAAGGGCAAGCAGATTTGGTTAGGGCACTCGTAAAACACTATGAGAAAGCTCAACTCAGTGTTAAAGCCACAAACTCCTTTCTGTAAGGTGTAAGGCACACTATTAACTAAATTAATAATGCAGTCACCAGTGCGTGTGCAAGTCAAAGGGTTTCTATTCACCTCCTCTGTAATGTAGCAGCATCTCCTTAAGTCTTTCACTGACTTATCTCTTTTGAGTCTCCTTGCACACAGGCTGGGACAATGTGAAAGCTGTTGCACAAATTTCCTCCTCAGTACTTTTAGCTGTCACAGAGGAAAATACATCGACTTGCCCACTCCCCTCCTATGCTTGTTCCAGGTATCATTTGTAACCCTTTAAAAAAACATACAGCAAACTTGATAGTTAATTACAACACAGCTTTACAGCTTTATAACTATATTGTTTAAACAAACACTACTGCCCTTTTCTAAGTAATTCTTACAGTCAATACCAGATTCAGCCAGAAACAGAACCAGAGGTCAGTTTTCCATGTTTCCATTAACTGCAAATGGAGACTGATATGATTCTATGGTTTATTTAACTACCACTGATCTTACCTGGTACTCGTTTTCTGCATTTTCTATGATCTTAATAAACTCCTTAGCAGTTTGGACATCACTCTGCAAAGGAGAAAAAAAAAAATGTTTATACGTTTAAGAGCAACTTACATAAGCTACACAATAGATTTCTTCTCAAATGATAGGCTGAGTACAGATAAAGTGGGAAACATCATCAGCTTGTGCCTCGTGGTTGTAGCTGGGTTCCTTTCACTTACTACGTACTGGGTAGAGCTTGTGCTCCAAACTGGAACAGGGCTGCACCCTAGTGAGCAAAAGGGACGTGGACTTTCACGGTAAAATGAGTCATTTTGCAGCTGTTGCTCCCTCTACCATACTAGAGGATTTTCTATTTTCCCTTAGTGTATGTCTCTTACTGTTCCTTTCCCATGCAGAGAGATAGAAAAGCATATTGGGTCCTCTTTAACCCAAACTTCCAAGAGAAGCTTTCCAATAGAGACTTTCTAATAAGATTGAATTTTAAGCAATTGGGAATCTGGGATTCCTATGTGACTCTAAACACTACATTGAATGTTCACCCTAAAATTACTTTAAAGTCAAGAGACTGCAGTCATAGCAGTGCATGCTTCGTGAGCTGTTTAAGGAATAAAACAGTTGCTTATCATAAAGATCTTTTAGCATACTTACTGACACCTGTACAGAGTCCTGAACGTCTTTGTGACTAACCAGCTGGACGTTGCCATCTTCATAGTAATGGACCTGGACAAAGAGATAGAATGCAGGTTTTATTACGACCACTCACTCCAGAATTCCTGAGCCCCCAAACGCTACTAAAATGGCACAACAGAGCATTGTGCCAGTCTTCTCTGCTTAAGTGGAGACTAAAAGCAGGATGGATTTTCATTCTTTGTCAAGACTGTTCAAGATTATGTTAATGCAGTAAATGCCTAGAGCTGAGACAAGAGCAATTATAAAAGATTCAAGGTAGAGGTTTTAGCCCTATAAAGTGAAGCAAAGCGGAGGCTATAGGGTAATGCTACATAATAAACCACAGGCCATATCTGAGACCATACCTGAAATACTAGATTTAAGAATTAATTTCTTGAATTGTTTAGTTTAATAGCATCCTGACTTGAGAAGGACATCTCTGCTGCTTTTCAGCATCTCATTCTGAGCCAAATGCATTTGTGTAAGAGAAGCACAATGCAGCTTCTCCTGTTACTGCCAGGAAAAATAACTCACCTGGATTTTGAGCACTGCAGCCACTTGAGCTGTTGGCGGTGTGATGGTAAACTTCCATTCTGATCTCCAACGCCCATTCCTAAAAGCAATCAAAGCATGAAAAACTATTTCCAAGAAGCTCTAACAGCAAAAAGAACCAAACTAACAAGAGTAAGTTGTTTCTGATGTTGTCTTATCACCAGTACTACGTGGGATTTAGTGCTTCAGATGGCACTGAGTCAAATTTCTGCAGCCCAGCTGAATATAATGCAGCTTCAGTACAAAGAAGCTCCAGTGCACTTGTGCTCCAGAGACATCAAGGAGTCTCTATCCAGCTCTGCTAATGCCTTTTCGTCTGGATAGGTCACAGGAAGGGTTTTGATAAGTGCCAAGGGGGCTGCAAGGAAAACACTACAGAAGGAAAAGAACTTCTTGGGAAGCCCAAAACTCCCTGTCCTTCAGACTGTGTCAGAGCTAGAGGATGGGTTGGTTTGAGGAACCAGGCAAAGGAAGAAAACACACTACGTTGAAATAGTCTTACCAGAAGTTTTTGGGCTGAAACTGGTGGCTCTCAATACAGGCAATAATAGTCTGCTGTCCATCTATTGATTTACCATAAACCTGTATTTAGAAAAAGAGTTAAAAAGGCCCAAGAGCTAAGGAAAGCCATTCTTAATCTCTGTTCTTAGCAGCAGGGTGGAGGCTGCTGTGGTGGTCCCTCACTGGGAACATGCACCACGAGTTACACTGTCCAACACCTCCCCTGGCAGGCATTTTATTACTGTAGGTGTGAAGGTGCTTGGCAGTCATGACTATGAAAAAGGTCTAATCCATCTTTACCACTGTGTGCATACCAAGATGGTTGCACCCTCTTTGGAACCTGTCATTCCAAAGTTAGCCAAAATGCTAGTGAGGATGGAGAATTCCAAGAGCTCTGCCCAGCAGAGTCCGCTCTAGGACTGACTCAGAGCAATACACTTTCAGGGAAACAAGATGGATACTCAACAGTGCAGAAGCCGTTGGGGTAATGATCTTTGACGTAGGCTCTCAATGCACTGTCACAGGCATCTCTCCATTGTTTTAAAGCCGATTCTGTGTCCTCGGGCTGGGGATCACTTGCTTCTTTCCTTAAGTGATCAAACTTAAAAGAAAGTTTGTTTCTTGGGTCTAAAAATCTGCCATTGCCTAGATCACCATGTTCTGTGATTAAGACCTGTAAAAGAAGTTGAAATGATGATACATTTAGGCTGCTATAGATGTGTTATTTTTCATTCTTCCCTACTTGCATATCAGTGTTGCAATAGGTTCTTTCATTGACCTATAAGATCACATAAAGAAAACCAAGTATTTTCAGTAATAATTTAAATTAATAGTAGTTGTTGTGAGGCTGAAGGTAACTCTCTGCTCTCCACAGTAATACTGCACTTAAGACTTCTGTTCCAGAAAAGGCTGAACTATAATAACGTATACATTTAGCTTAAAATTGGGTATCCTTACAAAATAAGCAGGTTGCTTTGCTTTTAAAGTTATTTTAGTTGTTTTCCTTCTTTGTTTCTAAAGGAAATAAAGAATTTTACTCTGGAATCTACCATTTATTGCCACGTTCCATGTTGCAATGGCTCTACTTCTGGGCAAGAAGGGTATATAGATGTGACTACTTCTAAAATACACCAACTGAAGCAGAAAGCAAAGCAGCATTGCACATTCCCTCCCTTTTTCTTTTTCACCATAATTCACTGGCTTCCCAAATACTGGCTTTATTGGGGTGGGTTTTTTTCTTTTGGAGGTTGTACTGTAACTTTCTCATCAAAGCTATTTCTATGAGCAGCCCTCTTAATATCTGCCTCCCATAGACATATCTGGGACACCAGAAAAGCTGGGTCAGAGCTTGGCTCAGAGAACAGAGCAGATGGTCAGGCAGCTTTCTGGCTTCTCTACAACGTGCTGTTTTTTCTAAAAAAAAACGTTAAAAAAAACCCCCAAACAACCTGTTTTGCTGGCACAGACTGGATAATATTAGGTATAATCATTACATGAAATCAATGATTTGGTATAAGCAAAGGTACGGTTTGTTTTTTAGGGTAGCTGGAAATGGATTAAAATTGCAGAAAATAAAACAAACAAACAATTAAGAATCTACTATCAATTGTCAATAGGAACTGTAAGCAAGTAGCAACGTAAGGATTTGCAACTGAGCTTTAAATAGACAGTAATCTTTAATCATTCATACTCTTAAGTAAAATTCCAGTGACTTCAGCATAGAGCTTTAAGGAACAAGGAACTGGACTTACTAAGTAGTATGAGACAGGACTTAAAGAGAATATTTTGCTTATGCTTTGGTCTTATAGAAGAAAGTTTGGCATTATAATGATATGTGGGGGAAGGAAGAGAGGTGGTACCTTGTGAGCAGAATGAGTGAGTCAGCTGATGGTGATGTTGACTTGTGAGTCAACATCTTGACAAAATAACATTTTTATTTGCTTTTTCACAGTGCAGTAATACAAACCTCAAGTGTACAAAGTTTCCTCTTACCTGATCATCGTACCCTTCTATCTTCACCGGAGTGAACTGATCCATGTTGTACTGTGCAAACGCACTGTTGAGGATTAAAAGAGCACAAACTTCAGCTGTACATGCACATTTATTTTGGCTCAAGAATAAGCACGCTGTGTGATTATATTACAGCAAACATCAACTTAAATCGGGCAAATAATACACATGAGCACTGTTACAGGATTTTCCAATACCTTTTACTGTAGATAGCTATAAACACCAGGTCTAAAAGCAGGTTTACTTAGTGATGACCAGGAAAATACAGAGTTCAAAAGTAGAACAGCAGGTAGCCTGGGGGAATGTGAGCAAGCCAAGGCAAAACAGGAACACCCCAGCTACAACTCAGACAGCAGCAAGGTAAACAAATGAGAAGACGAATATTTACAACAATTTTCTTATGTAAAGACTTGCTGACTGACACGTCACCTAGCTTGAAATAAAATCTTAGCATCAAAAAGCTTGTATGTGTAATCTTTAAGCACCTTCTGATGAAGCTGTGGAAGTAAACAACATATTTTGAAAACTTTTTATTGAGGGCAGTTCTTTTTCTAAACTTAGGCTATGGATTACTCAGTATTTCAGGCTTCACTTACTTTATAAATCAGATGATTCAACACAATCAGACATTTCTGCTGCTGCAGATATAAACTCTTTGGCAGAGTGCCTTCCTGTCCGTTTTATACGGCACAAATTCCAATTTAGGGCTTTTAAAAAGAATCATCCACACCTTTCATTATATATTTTGTTAGGTGGGGTAAGGAATTACAGAAGATTGCTCTGAATACAGCAAATGGTTTTCTTTGTCACAGAATGATGGGTATAAGAAAAGAGAAGTATCTCTGATGGTAATTTGACTTGTGTTTGAAATCTTAGTACTTACTGTGCTGCTCCTTCCCTGAGAAGATTGTCATTGTTAAGCAATAACCGGACATCTGGAGAAGAAAGGGTTCAGGTGGGTTACTGGATTTTTTGATCAAATTTTTCTCTTTATGCATTTTATTTTCAACTGTACAAATGCAAACATTAATATGATTAAATAATTTCATTAAGTAGAAGTAGTCCAGAAGGACTACATGCTTTCCCTAGCCACTTAACCTTAAAAGCAGTATGGTGTGACACAGCCTTAGATTTTTATAATAGATAAAACATGAAGAAAACACCACAGATCATTTTTTCCTTAATTACTTACCATTGAATACTTCATTGAACTCTCCAGGGGGTGCATGAGTGATGAATTTTGCAGCTATACGCACCTACAATGAAGCAGAAAAATAAAGACAAAAGACAATTTACAGAGTTCATACATATTGAAGCAATTCACCAACAAAACCAACTCTGAAGTGACAGAAAGTGGCAGATTTAGGGAGAAATCTAGGCATGCATTGTCAAGATAGAAATAGTCTCGTAAGACTATTCAAAGCAAGGCTGGGCAGGGCGTGGAGCAACCTGGTCTAGTGGAAGGTGTCCCTGCCCATGGCAAGGGGTGGAACTGGATGATCTTCAAGGTCCCTTTCAACCCAAACCATTCTGGGATTCTGTGAAGGCATGTGGAACAGTGAATGATACTGTAAATAACTGAAAAGGCCAACTTTCAATGTCCAGAAACTCTGAATCTGGAAAAGAAAACCCCATCTCTTCTAAAGTGTAATAAAACTGCAACGTGTTCTGAAAACCAATATACATGTCTTGCACTGTTAGAATTTAGGTGGTCCAGGTATTGATTCTGTTGGAATTAGTAAGAGTTTATGGTTTTCATTATCAAATCTTTTATGGCTTTTACAGGAACAAAGGGAATAGAAAGACCTTGGAAGAAATGAAAGAGGAAATGTCACAAAATTAAACCTCTCCCTTAGAATAATAAAAATGTCACATTTCCTCTGATAAGCCCAGCTAACAAAGCTGACCAATGAGCCTCTCTAGTCTAACAAGACATTTATTGAAAGTGACTGCAGAATTGCTCATTACCACTCTGATTACTTTCTACTTTTCATTTGGAGCAGCAAAACAAGAATTGTGTGTATATATATCCAACTGCTTCACCTGAGTTATCGCCAGAGCTGGAAATAACTCGCTCCTCTCAACAGTCTTCCCTGTTTTAATTAGAAATTGTTTGTATTGTTTGTCACATAATTATTTAAAGCAAGCCACGAAAAGAAATAAACACTTTTCCAAACAAAAGGTAATTGCCTTATTCCAACAGGATCAAGTAACAACTCTGCCTTAACTGGACTGAGCTTCAGATAAAATAGATCGTCTTCCAAATTAGCAATGATTTTAAAAAATAGATATACATTCTTTGTGCCTGAAATAATTGAGCAATACAAAGAAATAATTAAAAAGACAGTATCTTGTGTAATTGATACGATGCAGAACATAAAACCATTTTCTCTTAATTTTCTGGTTTTAGCTTGGTAAGTATACAGCAATTCTAAAAATGGAGCTCTTAAACTGTTTTAAAACTTTCACTATTTAAAGAGCTGTAATTAGGACAGATTGCTGCCATAATATTGTCAAATTTCACTGTCAGAAATTTGGGTGATGATGAAGAGAGCCTGGCAGTAATTTAGAGAGACCCTGCTGCTCTATATCCTCTGTGGACTTCACCCAGAGTCCCCCCCAAAAGACTGGAAGATTTCTGAAATGACACCATGTGCTTTTCTGAGCAAGTACAGTCGTAAGCACAGCACAGAATATCACTGTGCTAAAGCTCTCACAGGTATCTACCACTAATGCCAGGATGCCTCTCAGTGGGAGGACAGCACTGGAATACACCCTGCAAATTAATTCCCTGGATGAACAGATTCTCTTTTATAAGGTGCTTCAACATATGGCAAAAAAATGTCCCTAAAAAGCTATAAAATTTAGTATCTGATAAATTTATGCAATGATGTTGTGGCTGCAGAACATGAAATCCTTGCAAAAGGGGTCACTGTTTTAGTAGGCTGAACTTTAGATCAATGGATTCGCATAACAAAATCCTTACGGGAAAAAGAAACGACAAACAAACAGAAAAAAACCCCAAGTGTTACATGAGAGATTTTTACAGTTTTCCACAAATTCTCTCACTTGGAAGGATGAAAAAAATTAAATCAACACAGAAAGGCCTCTGCACTTCAATCAAATGTTATTACAGACCCAGTTCTGAACAAAGCAAAGGCTGCAAGTGGAAAGTGTTCACTTGGATAATTATCCCTTGCCCTGCCTCTCACGGAGCAATAAAATACAAAACATTTCAGTCAAATTATTGAAATCAGGAGTGCAGGACACAGGCTGGGGAGTGATTAATTTGAAATGTCAAGCACTTGAATGGTTGTTGGTTTTCAGAGCTGGTTTCTTTCAGAGCTGGTTTCTTGCAGGGCGGTGTCAGGATGCTCCTCTGCAGAAATACCAAAATAGGACTTTCTGCAACCTGCCCCATTTCCTGGCCCCCGGGGCCATTTCAGGTGCCATTTCAGCTCTGCAACATCAACTTCCTGCTTCTAAAATGGGGAAAGTGTCTGAGGGGAAGGGAAGCTGCTCAGCCGTTAGTTTAAACTGGCAAAATGGCAGCAGAATAACTGGAGCAAAACAGGGGAGATTTCAGGGGAATTTAAAAGAAAATCACAGAATCACAGACTGGTTGAGTTGGAAGGGACCTCAAAGCCCATCCAGTCCCACCCCCTGCCATGGGCAGGGACATCTCCCACCATCCCAGAGTGCTCCAAGCCCCGTCCAACCTGGCCTTGGGCACTGCCAGGGTTGGGGCAGCCACAGCTGCTCTGGGCACCCTGTGCCAGGGCCTCGCCACCCTCACAGGGAAGAATTTCCTCCCAGTATCCCATCTAACCCTGCCCTCTGGCAGTGGGAAGCCATTCCCCCTTGTCCTGCATGTCACTCCAGGCCCTTGTCCCAAGTCCCTCTCCAGCTCTCTTGGAGCCCCTTTAGGCACTGGAAGGGGCTCTAAAGTCTCCCTGGAGCATCCTCTGCTCCAGGCTGAACACCCTCAGCTCTCCCAGCCTGTCTGAGAAATTAATCTCTTACCTAAAATACGCCCATAGAGAATAAAGGAGTGAAGCTTGGAGGATGGAATGAATTCATTTTGTTGCTCAATTGATGGTTTTGGGTTTTTTGCTTTGCTTTAAAGTACTGGTAAACTCAGACTTTAAAAATTAACATATATAAAGTTCTAGACCAATCTGAATAGTCACAAAATGGATACTACAGTAAATCTTTGCTGCATGTTTCTCTTTCAGATCCTCCCTTAATGTTGTCTTTCTCTGCCTGTGTGAGGCATGGAGTTAGTTGAAATTGAATCAAGCTATGTTCTAAAGGCCGTATCAGTTCTGCTCTGGAATACTTATTTCAAACAACAGCACCTAAAATACTGACTAATGGATGAATTTCACCTTTAAAGCTCTGCTTGTTTCACAGATGATGTCACTGAAATGAAGCTGAAATTGCAGTTTAAGGGAAAAATGAAAGCATCCTCTGGACTTGTAGGATCCTTGAGGATCCATGAGCCTGAACAACTCCCCCAGAATGTTAAGAAACAAAGCAAGCACTAAATGTAACACTTCTATGATGTACGGAAGAGTAACAGTGTATTTTTAAACTACTGTTTGTAGACAACAGTGTTACCTGGCACAGAACTTGCAGTCTGTAACTTTCCCACATTCCTACACAAGAGGAACAAACGACTCATTTCCCCTTTTCCTAAAATAATTATGGCTCTGTTTGCTCCTACTTAGTCCTTTCCACCCAGTATAATTTGTAGGATCTACATCAAAGTTCCTGTCAGCAGCTGGGGCGAGCAGAAAACGCGCCGAGAAGTGAAGAGGTTGCAAAGCACCTTATAGACACGGTGGTCACTGCCGATTTGGGAAAAGAAGCGCAGAAAATACATTTTCGCAGAATCATTTTGGTTGGGAAAGACCTCCAAGATCATCGAGTGATCAGCCTGTGACTGATCCCCACCTTGTCAACAAGACCAGAGCACAGAGTGCCACGTCCAGTCGTTCCTTGAAAATCACCAGGGATGGGGACTCCACCACCTCCCTGGGCAGCCCCCGCCAATGTCTAATCGCCCTTTCTGTTAAGAAACTCCTGATGTCCAACCTAAACCTCCCCTGGTTTAGGTTGAGACTATGTCCATTTTCATGCACAACGACAGGCCAAGACGCCTCAGCTGCCCCGAGGCAATGAAGAAATCGAAAGGCAAAGTGCTTCGCCGGTAAGGAACGGCCGGTCCTTCAGCCGGGCGGCGGCGGCCCGGTGGCCTCGGGGGCCCGCCCGCCCCGAGGCACCCGCAGGCCGGCACACAGGCACCGGACGAGCCTGCCCGCCACTCCCCATCCACTGCGTTCCCGGGGGCAGCGGAGCAGGCCCACCGCGGAGGAGAGGCCACCCCCCTTCCTTTACCTTCTCCTCATCCGACACCCGCTCCTCCAGGTCCGCCATCTTGGCAGCTGTGTGCCCGGCCCCGCGCAGTGCATGCCGGGAGCGCCGGGCGGCGGACCGAAAGCCCTGGTGGCGCCATCTTAGCTGAGGGCAGACGCCGCGCGGCCGCCATCATAAAAACGGGTGGGTTCTCATGGTACCGGCTGACAGGGCCACCGCCTCCCGGAGTCTCGGGGCTCCCGGTCATTGTGTGGGATATGCTTGGGCGGAGCAGCGGTGACAGGCTCGACGAACAGGTTGCCCACTCTGGAGGAGCCCCCCCCGCTCGTCCCTGCCCTGTCCCAGCGTGCCCCGTGGGCTGCGACGNACGGCCGGGGGCCGCCGTGCCCCGGGGCGGCCTCGGCGTTCCGGCGCTGGGAGCAGCTGCGGCGGCGAGCGGCGACGCCCTGGGCCCGTGGGCTCCTGGCCGCGGCCTCTGGGCTCGGGCTCCTGTACGCGGTGCTGCGGGTGCCGGTGCGACTCCGGGCCGGCCTGGCGGCCGGGGAGGGCTGCAGGGGCGGGTGNCATCTTAGCTGAGGGCAGACGCCGCGCGGCCGCCATCATAAAAACGGGTGGGTTCTCATGGTACCGGCTGACAGGGCCACCGCCTCCCGGAGTCTCGGGGCTCCCGGTCATTGTGTGGGATATGCTTGGGCGGAGCAGCGGTGACAGGCTCGACGAACAGGTTGCCCACTCTGGAGGAGCCCCCCCCGCTCGTCCCTGCCCTGCCCCAGCGTGCCCCGTGGGCTGCGACGGCCGGGGGCTGGAGACCGGAAGCGCGGCTGCCGCCATCTTAGCTGCGGGCAGATGCCCTGCCGCTGCCATCTTAGCTGCGGGCAGGATTTCCCCACCGGGAACACGGAGGTGGCGGACCTACCGCGTCCCGGAGCCTCCAGGGATCCCGGTTGTGGTGTGGGGGACGATCGGTCAGCGTTTCGCCCTGGGGCAGCGGTGATGGGGTCGG
>VWZW01006990.1:258358-301793 GCA_013397115.1 Edolisoma coerulescens
GCCCGGCCGCCCCGAGCATCCTGGCCTGTATCGGGAATAGTGTATCTAGCGGGACCGGGAGAGTGATTGTCCCGCTGTGCTGGGTGCTGGCGAGGGGCTCCGCAGGTGCTGTGCCCACGTCTGGGACATTCTATTGAGGAGGAACGTTGTGGGGCTGAAGTGTGTCCAGGGAAGGGAACGGATCTGGGGAAGGTCTGGAGCACCAGGAGCGGCTGAGGGAGCTGGGAAAGGGGCTCAGCCTGGAGAAAAGGAGGCTCAGGGGGGACCTTGTGGCTCTGCACAAGTCCCTGACAGGAGGGGGCAGCCGGGGGGGTCGGGCTCTGCTCCCAGGGAACAGGGACAGGAGGAGAGGGAACGGCCTCAGGCTGGGCCAGGGGAAGTTCAGGTCGGACATCGGGGAATTTCTTCATGGAAAGGGTGGTCAGGCATGGGAAGGGGAAGGTGGAGTCACCATCCCTGGTGGTATCCAGGGAACAACTGGACCTGGCACTTAGTGCTCTGGTCGTGTTGACAAGGTGGGGATTGGTCACAGGTTGGACTTGAAAAGGTCTTTTCCAAACTAATTGATATTCTGATTCTGTGAATATCTACCAGCAGCGCCTATGGGCTGGTCCTGCATCCCAGCTTCGCTCAGTGACACACTGAGCTCATCACCTGCCCCCAGGGCTGGGGACACGGCCGAGGACTGGGCAGTCCTGGGGCAGCTGGAAGCAGCCCAGGCACTGCCCCGGTGCTGCCCGAGTGCTGCTTCGCGCTCCCACCTGGGGGTCTGTCAGGCTGGAGCCTTGTCCTGGCCACCCCTGTCCCTGTCCAGCCTGTGCCGGTGGCAGGTGACGAGGCTGATGTGCAGTTTGTGTCCAAACCATGCTCAGAGCACCACTAGATAATTGCATTCCCTGCATTGTGCTTTCGATAGCAGGAGGGAGAGGTCTTTGGAAAATGTATGTTAGCACTGAATATAAATCTGCGTCAAAACAGCGTGATTTTGTCTTAAAGTGAAATAATATGTTAAGTTGGCTTGTTGTGGTCCGCCAGCCACTGTATGGGTGAAACCATAAGATGCGTTGTCTAGAAATGTATGCTGATTCTTTTTTTACTGTAACTGTCACAGGTGGTTACAAACAAAATAATATGTGGTGAGGATTCCCCCTAACAGTGTAGCATTATAAAGCTCCTAGGGCTATAGCATACTATAGATTTGCATGATATTCAGCATTCTTTAATAGACAAGCTATTTTTGTTTTTCAGTTCTGCTTGTTAAGTCTTTGGTTTTGTTTCTCTTAACAGTGACCGTGTTCTTAAGCACTTTGACTCCAAAATTCTACTTTGCCCTTACAGTGACTTCATCCTTTATATCTGGACTGATATTTGTAAGTAGTCCACTTTTTTTTTTTTTTTTAAACAACTTTAGCACCTCTCAGATGATTTTGTGAGGGGTAAATGGAATGAATATCAGACTCTAGAGGGTGCCTTTGTGCTAGGAAGGAACTTCTCTGGTGTATTGTAACAACTCTTTTGCTGTGTGTTGTATGTTGGGACTGTATGAGTCTGAGAAGATAACTTGTATGGAATCCCAGGATGGTTTGCCTCCCCTGACACACCTCCAGCTGCTCCCTTGGGTCCTGTCACTGGTCACCAGAGAGAAGAGACCAGTGCCTGATCTAGGCACAGGATCCAAGTTGGTCCAGGGCTGACAGTTTGGTGTTGTCCTTGAGGGCTTGTGATATGCAGGTATTTTTAATAGCTTCAAAAAGAGATGGTAATATTTTTGGCCCAAAGTTTCTGGTAAGTGACCGTCATTGCTGTTAGCTTAGCCTTTTCTCTTTGTTAGCCTCTTTCTTTCTGGTTAGCAGAACATCTCAGTTTAATGGGCCGTTTTGTCCTTTATTCTTTTAGATTATTTTTGTGAAATGAAAAAACTACACCTGTGTTGAATACTACAAATTTGGTACTACAGGTAGGGCTACAGCTTGAAGTATCCTCACCAGAAAAAGAGGATATAATGTTTTTTGCCTCTGTTCCCAGTTTCCCTATACAGGCACTACTGAAAGGGTTTATGAGTTACCCTAATGACCTGGGGAGGGAGGAACATAACATTTGACTAAAACTTTGCTGGTTTTTTTCCAATCTCTTTCATGTTCTGTGAGTGATCCTGCATGACAAGACAGGCCAAACCAGATCATTAGTGTTACTCTGTCTGGAGATAAGTTCCATCCCTGATCATTTGCAAGGGGACGTACTCGCTGTGAACACTCTTCATCTCTCGTGTTTGGGTGTCACCTAAGGAAATTTCTGGTGCTTTTTTCTCCTGTGACAGGTGTTTGAGTGGTGGCACTTCCGAAAATATGGCACATCTTTCATTGAGCAGGTTTCTGTGAGCCATTTGAGGCCACTCATCGGGGGTGCGGAGAACAGCCCCCCAGCCCCGGCAGCTTTCTCGGTGGGGGAGAATGAGACCAGCAGGCAGAACATGCCAGGTGATTCCTGATGTGTCCCAGCAGCTTTCCTTAAGCTTTGAGGTGGCTTTTAATGGCTTTGCCTCTGCATTAGTGCTTGTAAAGAATGGACAAAGCCTACATCTTAGAAAGTGTTTTATTAGTAGTGGTAAAAATAAACTAAATAATAATGTATTTTTGCTCTAAGCCATTCATTGTTAAAAATACGATTTAGAAAATGTTACACATTTAGCTAAAACTGTTTCAATAACATTAGTTATTTACTGTTGTAAATATGTGCAAGGTAAACATTGCATGAGTGTACATGGCAGTGTTTAATCTTCCCACCATGTGCTTTTGTACCCCAGCAATGTTGGGGAGCAAAAGTATTTATGGAATAGCAGAAGTTTATGAAGATGATTGTATAATAATAAAATTAAAGCAGCTTTTGAAAGCACAACTGCTTTTGCATTACTGCATTTTAATGTCAAGGTAATATTTCCTATGCTTTTAATTTAAAATGTACTTTTTTTTTTATTCCCCAGAGTGCAAAGTGTGGCGAAATCCTCTCAATCTTTTCAGAGGGGCAGAGTATAGCAGGTATTAATTATCTTGCTTTCCACTGCATATTTTTAAAATTATTCGGGGGCATGCACCTGACTTCTTCACAGAGCTTGCACTGGTAATGTCAGGAGACAGCTGGAAACCTGCAAGATATAGGGGGGGGTTGATGCCAATCCTGTGTTTAGAAGGCACCAAGCCAAGCTTTGGCAGTTTCAATGTTAAGAACAAAAATATTACTGTAACATCAGGGTTTTTTGAGAGTAAAGTAGGAAAAAAACTTTATTCAGAGGTTGAGATGGTGATTCTCAATCTAAATTCTCTTTTATTAAACTATATTGTAAGTCTCCTAGTGTTATTTCATGGGAAAAGCTGCTTTCTAGGAAGCCAGTTCCCAAGTTGTTTAGAACTTTACAGGTTACTGAACAGTAGTACCTGAAACTTCGTGGTAGTAGCTTCAGTCTTTTATTACAGATTTTCTGCACTAGGCACATCAGATATCCCCTTGGTATCAGCATTGCTGATTGCCAGGAATGCCTTTTACTGAAATTTCTGCTGTTTTAGGTACATGTGGGTGACTGGGAAGGAGCCTCTTACTTACTATGACATGAATTTGTCTGCTCAAGATCATCAAACCTTTTTCACCTGTGACACGGATGCCCTCCGGCCTTCGGATACAGGTACTGGCGTCTGTATAAGGTGTGTAAGCGTTGGCCAGTGTCAAGTGCGTGTTTCTAGTGAACTTCAAAGTAGTGCGAGTTACCGTGTCAAATATTTTGTGAAACTGCAGCCTTTCTCAACTACTAAAGAGGTTTAATAGATGTGTAGAATCATAGAGTGGTTTGGCTTGGGAGGGACCTTAAAGCCCATCTCGTTCCACTCCCTGCCATGGGCAGGGACACCTTCCGCTGTCCCAGGTTGCTCCAAGCCCCCTCCAACCTGGCCTTGAAATTTAGTATTTAACGTTTAGTGAAATTTAGTGGAAAGATGTTGTTTTACCTTGTGCATTCTCTACAACTTTAGTGCTGTCAGGGTCCTGACATTTTTTAAGATCTCACACATTTCCAGTAATTAACACAATGTTGCAATCCTGGGTTATATTCTCAACAGCCAAAACGTGGTCTCATTTAAACCTTAGTAATGAATAGTACAGTCTCCAGATTTTTTTCCTTGTGTTCCACATGTTTAGTGCAGAAAATGTTCTTTACCTGGTTATTGTCAGTGTGGGTGTGAATTATTGTCAATTCGTCACATTCCGGAGGTGTTCCTTGTCAGCTGGCTGTGACATGTTTGATATGAAAGATGTGTTTTTATTTCACAAAAGGGAGTGTATTTGTCTCGCTTGCTGAGCCAAGACTAATATTTTGTTTCCGAAAGAAAACTCAAATATTTTTCCACGTTATTCTTGCTGGACAGCAGGAGGTTTTGTTCCAAAAAAAATATGTATAGATTCTTCAGTTTTCTTATCGTCCTTGAGATAGGCCAGATACAGAACTCCATGAATGTAAGGTTTTGGAGTTCTTTCAGAACTGGTTTTTAGTGTGAAAGTTAATAATTCTGCATAGAAAATGGTAGCTCTGAGTGTCCTGTTTTCCTAGAAGTTGGTTTTCAGTTTGTGTCTTCCATTTTTCCTGAATGGAAGCATGTTGGGGAGGGGTTTAGAGTCATTGCATTGAAATAATTTTGAATTAAGTTGTAATTCAAAGGACACTTCTGCATATATTTCACCCTTTTTACTTGTTCCCTAGAACATTTTCTAATAAGATGATAAATTGTGTATCTTGAATTGGCTTTGCTGTGTGATGCCACTCAAATGTGCTTTGTAAATTTAAAAATAAATTGTTAACCCTTTATGATCTGACAGTTGTCTAAAAATAATCATGGAACAGAATCCCAGAATGGTTTGGTTCGGAAGGGACCTTAGAGCCCATCCAACTCCACCCCCTGCCATGGGCAGGGACACCTTCCACTATCCCAGGTTGCTCCAAGCCCTGTCCAGCCTGGCCTTGGACACTTCCAGGGATGGGGCAGCCACAGCTGCTCTGGCCGGCTTAATATTTTAAGTACCAAACTCTACCTGTGCAAGACACCACTTACTCCATCACTGTTTTCTTTGGAGTTCTGTTTGAAAGCTTGAAGTTCTGTGCAGGTCTATGCAAGAACCTGCGTTTAACAATTGCTCCTGCCAAGCTTTCAACAAGTCTTGGGAAATGTTTCCAAAAATCTGTAGCAATTTAGAAATTGTACATCTGCCTGGTTATGTAAGCTGTTTCTGTGCTCTGTGTAGGAGTTCTGAAATGGTCAGTGAAGAATCTTCCTGGTGGTGTTGGTTTCTTTAACTAAATTTAGGACGTAATGAACTGTTGCAAGAATTTGATGCTTGTGGTAGGAACAGGCTGAAATTAAAACACTTGTGTGTTCTTTCTTATAACAATCATACAGCAAACAAGAATTTTCAGACTGGAAGGGAATGTTAATTAGAGCTGGCTCCAAGCAGCCAGTGTTGCCTCCACTGGCTCCCAGGTTTTCGCAGGTGTCCATGTCCCTCACCAGCCTTTCCGTGTTTTTCCTACAGTCATGCAGAAAGCGTGGCGAGAGAGGAACCCGCAAGCCCGGATTAAAGCAGCATATCAAGCTCTAGAGTTGAACAATGAGTAAGTTTATAAATTCAGTTCCTGTATTTCTAGTGTGAAGGATTAAGTGGAAGGATAGTGAGCACATTATCAGTTTCTTCATCTAATAATTCACTTTTAGCAAAGTTCTGAATAGCTTAAGGGGGACTCTTGGGACTGGGATTGCACATGGGGCTGTAAATTGCACTGAAGTATTGAACTGTTCTACTAAAAACATCTTTTTGCTGCTTCTTTTCTTCAATCGTTGTACTAGTGGCAATAACAAATGAGAAACCTTATTCAGGCGTGGAATGGTCTAAATTGAATATGAGATCATGTGTTTCAGAGATGGCATTGTGGTAGAACTGTATCTGGAATTCACAGATGCCACTCCTGTAAAGGATTTAAAAATACTCTGTAGCATAAACCAAAGAATTCCCCCCACCACTGTGATCCACTTTGTTATGTTGTCTTGTTATTTTTGCATAAAATGTTTTAAAATCTCCTGGTTTTGAAAAAGCAAACCAAACAAAGAAAAACCTTTCCAGACAATTACAGACCATTTTTACAGTTTCAAGGAAAAGAATTTAACTTCTTTTTTACATTTTTTTCCTTTGTTTTTTCTCCAAATGGGGAAGGGGGAGTGTTTTTTTCTGTAAAATGGAAAAGGTTTCTTTTTTCCTGTCACTCCCCCTTTGAACTCACATCAGTATTTTGGAACTTAAATGTTGTCAATGCTTACATCTTAAACATAAGTGCATCTTGCCCATTTCTAATGCTTCTAACATGTACTAAAAATACTAAACTTCCTCCCTCAAAATAACTAGTAGGTTTTTCTCTTATTTCAGTTGTGCTACTGCATATGTCCTTCTGGCTGAGGAAGAAGCAACAACTATTGTGGATGCTGAGAAATATTTCAAGCAGGCTCTGAAAGCAGGAGAAATGATTTACAGAAAATCTCAGAACTGCCATTCCCAGAGCCCCCAGCACGAAGCACAGCTGAGTAAGGACTTTGAATCACTTTAACTCTTGGGTTTGTGTGAGTGGAAATGTAAAACTAAAGTTATAATTAGGAGAGGTAAGGATTGAAACTGACAGACTAGTATTTTTTTGTCTTTGTAATCAGGAAGAGACACCAATGTGTTGGTGTATGTGAAAAGGAGACTAGCTATGTGTGCCAGGAAGCTTGGAAGAATACGAGAAGCAGTAAAAATGATGAGAGATGTAAGTAAAAGTAAAAAAAACCGGAGTTAACCATTGTTTTCAGTCACATTGTCCAAATTGATGGTTTTAAGTTCATTCTAGGCATCATAATTAACCTAATTGAATTTTTTTCCCATGAGATTTGCACATCATGATTGGATGGGGCTTTGAGTAACCTGGTCTAGTAGAAGCTGTCCCTGTCCTTCTACTGTGGCAGGGGGTTGGAATGAGATGAGCTTTGATTGCTTCCAACCCGAACCATTCTGTGATATTATGAAATTATGCAATTCTTTTCATGCTCCTTCCATGCCAGTTTCTGACACTGAGACAACAGAACATTGAAAAATCCTAGATTATTGTACTGATTTCTATTAAGTATTTCAGTGATTCAACTGCAATTCTATATGTAATTTATTTCTCTTTACTGATTTGCAGCTGATGAAAGAGTTTCCACTTCTCAGTATGCTGAATATCCATGAAAACCTCCTGGAGGCTCTTCTGGAGTTACAGGCTTATGCAGATGTCCAGGCAGTTTTAGCCAAGTATGATGGTAAGTGATGCCTGTTGGAAAATGTGGGTGTTTTTGAATAAGAGAATAAGCGAAGTGGGCAAGGGATGTCTGTCCACAGGCAGGAGTGTACCCATGACCTCAGCAAGGTGAGCAGATTCCCTTCATCAGTAACAAACAGGTGCTTCCTGAGTGCAGGTCAAGTTCTCCTTTTGACTGCTGAGGTCGAATTTAGGCAGACTAATGGCATACAAATTACTTTCTATGTTTTTAAGTTACTTCTAATCTGTAAAGAAATCCTTGCTTCAATTCAAGGATTATTTTAATTAAGCTATTCTGCATCCCTGGTTGTGCCTAAATTCATCAGCCTTTTTCAGCCAGCACATAGCCCTGTAAGTGTAAGCTGGAAAAGGTGGTTTTCCTTTCTGTCCTCTTCCAGGCTTGGTCTCGTGCTTCTGTAACGCTGAGGTTGCTCGTCAGAGATTAGCAGTGTGCAAACATGCTTTTTGCCAGAGATCAGTGGTGTGCATCAAATGGTGTAGTTTGCTTTCACTTTCCGTCTCAATTAGTAGGTTTCAGACATTGTGTAAGTCTAAATAAAGGTTAATGAAATATATAATTATTTTTTATTGCCCTCAGTTTTGCCACCTAGACAGTGCCCATTTCATGAGTGTACAACGGCCTGCTGTCAAAGCAGGGCCTTAAATCACCTTTGGAATGGAGGGACATAACAGCAGTATTTTATGACAGTTATTCTCAGAAGTTGTTGAGTTCTCTCTTATGTCAATTCTTTATTGCCTCAGGGAATCAAACAGTATGATATTTTTGCCCAAATCCTGTGCCACTTGTACGTGGCAAACCTAGCACCCTGCTCCCATGCCTTGATCCTCTTCTGGTTGGATTCCTCTTAACTTATGAAAAACATTTGCACTTTGCCCAGTGCTTCCTTCTGTTAACACCAGGAATTGTGGCCCTTTCTTAAGAAAGGGTTGCTGATTTTTTTTCTGAGCATCTGGAAAAATGAGTACAAGCTTCAAACTCCCTGCAGCACCCCTGTGTTTTGCTTGACACGACAGCCAGACTTGTAGTAAGTGATGGACAAGCCCAGGATGGGATTTACAAAAAAAGCAAGAACCATCTGACTATACACAACATGGTACTTGGGAATTAGACCCCAGACTTTGTCTGCTTTTAAAGTAAACTTGCACTGTGGAGTGCTAACCTTCTAATCTGTAATTGTCAGCTCAAACTTGGCTTCAGATATTCTACAAAGCTACAACTAACAGAATTCTCCCCCGTGGAACTGCAAAAGAACAGAAATTGCATTTTTGTTAGAATTCATCTACGTGTCTGTAATGTAATTTTTTGTGATCTGCTTCCGGTTAGTCTCTCAGTGTTGTGTAAAACCGTGTTAATGTACAGTTGCAAAATTAAGTAATGATTAGAAGCTTACTTTAAATATTTGTGGGTTAATACAGGAAGTACATTCTGGTTTTAAGTGTATTTGTATGTGCATTTCTCTTTGGATTCAGTTTCAGTGTGTTGGTACATTTAGAAACAAAAAATGACTCTACCACCTAAATACGACTTTTGAGTTTTCAATCTGAGACTGACTGGTGACTGTGCAAAGAAATTCAGAGTTTCTAATCACAGCTGAAATGTTCCAGATGTTACATTCATTGTCTCCCCTACCCAAGGAAAAACCTTTAACTAAAAGGATGTGGGTATAAAATGTTTTGTATTGCCTTAGAATCTTACAGCTTAATTATTTTATTTTTTCTCAGATATCAGTCTTCCCAAATCAGCAGCAATATGTTATACAGCAGCTCTGCTAAAAGCCAGAGCTGTTTCAGAAAGGTAAGCAAAGACGTGTGAAAACAATTATTTGTTGCTAATCTTGGGTTCTGATTTAAAATATGAAGGAAAAAGGTCTAAATCTTTTGTTTTAAAATTACTTCTAATCCGTAAAGAAATCTTTGCTCAATTCAAGGATTATTTTAATTTTTTAATCTTTTTTGCATCCTTGGTTATGCCTAAATATGTAGCAGTTACATTTCTAAGAGCAAGTTGAGTGTATTTATATATACGCATACATTTGTGTGTGTAATTAAACACAATTTAAAATTCCTTTTAAGCATCCATAAAGTTAGTGCAGGTGAGGATGTTTTTCAGGAGCCCATGAATTGGCCAAGTGCTTTTGTATAAATTCTGTTTTTAGTGTTTTGCTTGGGATTTGTGTTTTGGGGCAGGTGCAGGGTGTTTGTGGTAGCTGATGCTGGCATTTCACTGTGGTCTGAGCCCAGCTTGGCCTCCCAGCAGGTGATGCTGTAACAGGGAGCTGAAGGTCAGGGCACTCACCTGACATGATTGACAGGAATTTTCATATGTCATATGGGCATGGATAGCAGTCAAGATACCTAACTTAACATGAACATTTTTCTCCTAGAAGGGTTTGTTTGTCTTTCTTGATAAATCAGCCAATTTTTAATGAAATCCAAGCTCGCAATGCAAATGAACACCTGGTTAGCATTTATTATTTATTACTTTTGTTCAGTGTGGGTTTTTCCCTTCAGGTTCTCCCCAGAAACTGCCTCCAAGAGAGGGCTTAGTACAGCAGAAATTAATGCCGTGGAAGCAATTCACAGAGCTGTGGAATTTAACCCTCATGTTCCAAAGGTAAGAGTATTTTATTTCCTCTTGGATCACTTTTACTGTGTCCTGAAAAATACCGTGTTATAGTATAATTTTTTTATTGGAGCCTTTCTAGCCCCATGTTTTCTTGAATTTGGCTATAACTCCAGCCATGGAGTTGTTAAAAACATTAGTATTTATATCATAAATGTTTTGTGGCCAGATTTTTTTTTTTTTAATAATAGCTGATGTTCAAACAGGGTTTTATGCACAAAAATTTAAACTTGGAATTTCCTAACTCGTTCGGAAAATCCAGTAAGGTATTAGTGAAGGCCCTTTACTCTCAATAAAGGTAGACATTAATAAATATAAGTGTAGATATTTAAAGTCATAGAATAATCACAGAATGGTTTGTGTTGGAAGGGACCTTAAAGATATCTCATTCCAACACCCTGCTTCCAAGTCCCTGAAGCCAAATTAAGTTCTCCAAACAATAATCACTCTAGTATTTCAACCCCTTTTATTCTGCTGTGCTTCCAACCATGGCTCCATGGTTATTGAAAGATCTACAGTCACTTATTTTCTTCCTCCATGTGTAAACAAGAATCTGTATCACCACAGGCTGTAATTTAATGCGTGGCATCAAAATACAGATTCCACACAGCATTGGGTGAAAATAAAATCTTGCATTGCTTTTTACTGTACTAGTGATGCTTTCAGTATGAAACCTTGAATGCAGGAGGCTGGCTCAGTGCAGGGTCTAATCCTCTGCAAAGGATGATGGAGTCCCAGTGGCTGCTGCTGGGGAGGCTGGAATGATCCGGCTGCTCTGTTCTGTCTGCCTGTCCAATCCAATAGAATGTGCACTGAGAAAGCTAATTGCTGGGAGAAATTGCTGCTTGTTTGCATGACTGATCAAGAGCGTAGCAAGTTCATTTCAGACAGTCTCAGACAGATTTTTCTTTAGCCTCTGCCTTTAGGGGCAGAAGATTATAATGCATTATCGTTATCTAAAAGTTCTTTTGTTTTGGGTATCCTCCAGTTGTTTCTGGAGCCTCATACACCTTTTTAAAGAAGTTAGAGATCATTTCAAACAGGCTGTTGTTAGAATATGGCCTGTAGTTCTGCAGACAAATGCAGAAACCGATTCCAGGTTTCAGTAATTTGATTTTCTCTTCTAATTGTACTTCTAATTGTAATCTATCTATTCTTCATGGGTCTTTTATTACAATATTGCCTCGTGGCACGAATTGGTTAGATGACAGAGCAGAATTTTACTGGTGCAGGCTATTTAGAACTCTGAAATGTTTATGGTCAAAGCAAACATGTGAACAAGGGCAGAGAAGTGAAGCAACTTGCCCAGTGGATCACAGAGGGGGAAGAAAATCTGATCTGTCCCATAGCCTAGAAATAAATGAGTATGTAAAGTAGAAATCCCTTTGTTTGCACATCTGATGAAGGTGATTGTCTTTGTATGTAACGTCATTTTGCATAAGGAAAATGAAATAAGGGTTGTTTCTCTTTGTTCTGCTTTTACGAGGCTGGGGTTTGTTTGGAAAGTTAGAACCAACTAGAAAACTGGTCCTCTTAAACCATTTCAAATTAGAAATCTGTAACTGCATTTTGGTACTGCATGAAACAATCTTTTGCAGTCATCTTCTGAATATCTTAGAGATTTTTATTGTGTATAAAGACTTCAAAACCTTCAGTTCAGTACTGAGATACCCTCAGTACTGAAACCTTGCCTATTTTATGGTTATGGATATGAAAACCTGCCAGACTGGAATTTTTCTGTTTATGTGGTAACATGGGCTCAGAGAGAGCCAAAGCCTGGAGCTGAGCACTGGTGTGTTGTGGCAATACTTGCAGTGAGGCTTCACCACCACTGCTGGGTTTATATTCCCAGTTAGCATAATGGAAGAGTGGGCACTGTGGAGAGCTTGAGGAGTCGGGTCAGGGGTCAGATATTTGAGACCATTTTCCCACAGCAGCCCTGTGTGAGTGATCCTTTACTGTGTTAAAAAAAAAAAAAATTTAAAAAAATTGAAGAGGATTAGAGGGGATTAGCAAGAACATTACCCTCTGGAGTGCAGGCCCAAGGCACTGAGGGAAGAACCTAGCCAGGCAGCAAATACGCTTTATTTGGCTGGGGCACAACCCCTCCTACATTCCTTGAAGAGTCTGAATGGGAAAAGTTAAGTCCTCAAACTGGATTAGTAAATAATCTCATAGTTTGTGGCATCTGCTGAAATAAATCAGTGAGTTAGCTGCATTCTTACACTTAGGGGGACACTCCAAGGAATTGCCAGCTACGTTGATCAAAGATGTGTGTTCACTTTGGCTGTTATTGAATGAGACACTATATGGTAGGAGAGAACAGCTCACAGGTAAATACTAGAGCTGAAACTGTCATTTCATTCTTGTAAAAAGTAGTCATCTGTTTTTAAAAGCTAAGTTCAAATGAATACCCGCCTTTTTTATGTACCATGAAAAAACATGGTACATTAAAAAAATTGCATGTTCTGTGTTGCAAAAGAAATGGGAAATGATGAATCCTTGTGTTCTTCGACCTTTCTGAGCATCAGATTTTCTGCTGATGGAGGGAGAGGGCTGAAACTGAAAAAATCTGAAATCAAAGATACTTTGTGGTAACCCAGAAAGGCCACATTAAAAGAAGATTTTCCTGGGTTTGGTTTATTATTCTTCCTTTGGTTAGCACACTGACACTTTCAGGTTTGCTGCTCATACTTCAGAGCTAACAAGTCCTCAACTGCCTGCACTGAAACTTGTGGTGGTGAAGTAATGAGCAAAAATACCGTTGGTTTGGGGTTTTTTATCAGCCTAAATTTGTCCCTCATTGGTGTTGCACCTGCAGCATTGTACTTAATGTCTGTTCCACAAGAATGTATTTTTATTTTGTCTTACTGAAGCTGTATGTTTTTTCTTGATTTTTTTTTTTTTGTGTGTGTATGTGAAAGCCTAATTTAAGAGTCATGTACACAGGACTGTGTTTTGCTGCTTTTCATGTCTCACATGAGTGCAGCCTGGCTGCTTTGTGGTAGAAACTGGCCCCTTCTATGCTCAGTTATGCCTAAAATGATCATTTATGTTTTGCAATTAAAGGTTTTGGAGTATTCCATGTAACCAGGTGGGCTTTCCATCTTTCCTTTCAGTATTTACTAGAAATGAAAAGCCTAGTGCTGCCTCCAGAGCACATTCTGAAGCGAGGGGACAGTGAGGCAGTAGCCTATGCTTTTTTTCACCTCCAGCACTGGAAGAGGATAGAAGGGGCTCTAAATCTGCTACACTGCACATGGGAAGGCAGTAAGTATCTCCTTTTCTTTTTTTCTACAGTCGACTAGTCTCTCTGCCTTTACCCTCCTCAAACATGATTGGTTCTCTTTGTGGGAAGCTGGTCGCCTGATTAGATACAGATCTAATGTCGCTCACCCTTTTTGCAGCATTTAGGATGATCCCTTACCCATTAGAGAAAGGACATCTCTTCTATCCCTACCCAAGCTGCACAGAAACAGCAGACAGAGAACTGTTGCCAAGTAAGTGGTTTCTAAGCAGTAATGATAATAAAACACAGGCTAAGGACATATTCAGTTTGTGGTGTTCTGTATTTACCTTACTGTGATTTTTTTAGTTCGAGCTTCCTCTGAAGGGGTTTCAGCTATTTGTTGATGTCCCTCCCAAAAGATCCTGAAGCACTTGACGTGTGTGTGGTAAACGTCAGCTTGATGCTGTAATAGCCTAAGTCCTTCAGAGATAAAATCTCTGTGTGGTACATTCAGACTGAGTCTGGCCAACTTTGAGAACAACAAAATGGACCATTTGTTAAAAATGGCTTTTAAAAGAATTCATGGATTTGACTGTTGTAGCAAGGAATCAGTCCATGGTTCCAGTCCTGCATTGGGTATCCAGTAAAACCTGCCTGTGATCTTACAGAGAATCCTTGGTTAATCTGTAGCTTCACAGAACAGGTATTGCTTTCTGTCATTAATTCAGTGGTCTGTATTTATCTGCTGGCTGCCTCCTGGAACTTTTTGTCCATGTATTTCTATGGATTTATACTAACATTTGATACTGAAAAGTCTTACCCAGCTGCTCTTTGCTTCAAGGTTACTTTATGCAATTATGAGCCTGCATGTTTTTTCCTTTGGGCAAGACAAATAAACTATATCATTACTGCCTGTACTCATGATATTTAGGAAAACAGCATTAATTTAGATTAGAATTGAGCTGTTAATTATACATCTTAATTGAATTCCTTTGGGGCTGAACTTCTATATCTTGAAGAAACACAATTCCCCTGGGACTGGAAAGGGCTACTGCAAAAGCACCAGCAGCCCCACAGAGACCACAGCTGTGGAAAGGAAAACTGCACAGATGTGTTTCTGTTTAAAAGCCTGAAGTTATATTTAAAATGTGTAATTTAAATTTGCCCCCAGACTGCTTTAAATTACTCATTTCTCACTTATGCAGGATATTGCACAAGGAATTCCTTGGTTAGCAACTAACCCTAAATTGTAGACTTCCCAGCATAATTAAACACCAACACATGCAGATATTTCAACAGGATCACTCACGCATTCCTGTTATGTTTTAAATATAAAACTACCTATAAATAAAATCATCTTAACACTTTTATTGCAGTACTTCCTTGACAAATCTTGACACTTCATTTTTTTAAAATTTATCTATTTAAAATAATGTTGACCAAATCAATGATTCAGAAAACCTGGATTGGTCTGATGAGTAATGCTTCTCAAATGTCTGTGAACATATAGAATTAGCTTTAGTTGTCTTTACCTATTTTGAATTTGGTTTTAATTTCCCAGTGTAGGAAAAGCTACTGCAAAAGGAATTAATTCCTATTTTTTGAACACTTTCCTAAATTATGTTGCTCCATGTTTTAGAAATGAGGTGAGTTTCTATTTAGTATGAATCTCTGGGTACCATTAACATCTCTGATGGATGTTAGACATGGATTTCCAAATATTCTACTTAATTGTGCTCCAAAATCATATCATTAAAACCAAAACAAACCCCGAGCACTTTGCCATTAATGAGTTGCAAGAGCACAAGACACTTTTGCTGGGTTTACTCTTCTAATGGTGCTTTAATGTGCCAGCATTCATAAACAATAACTGGGAGGGTGAAGTGTCTTTTTCCTCCACAGATGTCAGTTTAAAAAAGAATACAATTGTGTTTTCTCATTTTACAAAAAAAGCTTATTTATAATTTTAGGTTTTCGTTAGATTTTAAAAACAGCTTGTCAAGAAGGGCAGTCCTTTTATAATTACTTATGTCTATATAAACTATTTTTTTCTTCATCTAAAAATCTTTTCAAATCATTGCATAGAAATCAGAGCTGCAGGCATCCAGAGCCAGTAAGTAATTGCAAATTCACCAAGCAGGTCCTCGGCGAGTGACCAGTGGTAGTGTCGTGAGTGCTGAAAGCTCCACATGCCACCCTTGGCCTGGCTAATCACCCGCTTTGGATTTTGTTACCAGAGATTGGAAATTGCAAGGAGCTGCTAGGTACAGAATTTATAACCCAGTCCTGGTGCTGTTTTCTTTGAGGTCTGCTCTGTCAGCTGCCCTGAACAGATTTACTGTAGTCTACAACCAGAAGTCTCCAAGAAGTACTAAGAAATATATGTGTATAACATGCTGGTTGTTTTGTACTTACTCAGCTTCTTACAGGGTGTGGAGATGTGCCGTTCTTTTCAGGTAACAGGATTAGAGCTCCAGAGAGTTGAAAACACCTGAATTGTTTCAGTTGGTTTGGGTAATTTTGACAGCTTGTGAGCTTTACAGATTCCCACTGTCCTGTTAGAAGAGTAGGTACCAAAACCTGAGCCTGATGAAATGCTTCAGAAATAAAGCCTGTGCAAGTGAAAAAGACAACTGGGAAGAGAATATTAATAATGAAAACAAATAGGTAGTGGCTATTAATAATGAAAACAAGCATGTAATGTAGGGGAAAAATTCTTAAGAAGTTTAAGTACTGGAACCTAAGATGTGCTGCACGAGTCTTTCCTTCTGAAAGTCCAGAAATGAGTTACAAGGCTATAAATAATTCAGAAAGCAGTCCTTGATTATCAAATGTCAACATTCTTCATTTTTTCCTTTCAGCATTTCATGAAGTCTCCGTTTACCCCCAGAAGGAGCTTCCCTTTTTCATCCATTTCACAGCAGGCCTGTGTTCCTTTTCAGCCATGCTGGCCCTCCTTACCCACCAGTTCCCTGAGCTGATGGTCATTTTTGTGAAAGCTGTAAGTACTATCTCTGTCATGGGGCCTAATTAGGTATCTCGTGGGTTTTTGGGAATTTTGAGGTCCAGGGTGAAGTAGTCTCTAGTCAATCTCATGCTTGTGGGGCACAAATTATTTTATCTGCTTTTGTAAGAATCTTGGTAGTGATAAACACAGGTTGAAATTTGGGCAAAATATCTATTTTGACAAGAGATGAACTATTACTATTACATACCATGGCTTTAATTTGCACTGTTACCATGAGAGAGCAGCATTTCAGCACCAGAGAAATTTTGCCACAGAGCACTGTGTTGAATATGGATTTTATCCTTGTGGAAGTGAACAACTGAAGTGGGAGAGCCTCAAAAATAAAAGCTGAGAAACAAAGTGCATAGGCAGCTTCCTGCCCCAGCTTCTCAAACTACTGCCAGCAGTAGGTTTGGCCTTCATTGAGCTGTGGGTCTCGTGCAGCAGAGCAGAGTAGCAAATAAAGAGCTCTGAACTCTTAAGTGAATCATTTATTCTGGCTTTGCTAATCAAAATAGAGGGTAAAAGACATTTGCTTCCTGGCTGGTGTAACGCAACAGGTAGTGGGAGACCCAGGAGGAAAGCCCTTCTTTTTTAAGAATACTTCATTCCTAAAAGTGTTGGCTTTGCTAGTGAGCATAGTCTGGTGTCCAAGTCATGCAGGTCTGAGAGTGGGGCCTCATTTCCACACAGTTGTGTTGATCTTTATGCTGGAAAATGTAGTTGGACGTGCCAGTGACAAATTTCAGTGCTGCTCATAATTGGCTGGGTTCATAGTAACTAGGGGCTAACTATCTTCTTGATTAATTCTGCAAGGGCTGCATTGGCAAAGTTGTATGATTTCCAAAGAGATACAAGGTCAAGTGTTACGCTAACAAAGAATTGCTTGGTGAAGTTCTCTCTGCTGGGTTTCTTGAACCAAAAAAAAGAAAAGACTTTGTACAATTGAGTTGGCTTTGCAGTTGGGATGTCCAGTGACATGTCCAAGTGTGGGGAAAAAAACTGCCAGGGTCTGGTCATTTGGCAGTGTGTTTATTTTATATTCTTTAGGAAAAGATGGATAGCGTCTGTTCAGCTGAAAAGATGATCAAGAAGAGTGCGTATTGCCACAGCATTCCCCCAACCAAATCACAGTGGTAGCAGGCACAGACAAAGGGGTTCTTGACACTCTCTGTGGCAGTTTAATACCAGCAAAAGTTGAAATTGTGTACTGAGATCATCAGGCAAGAAGGGAATTCTGTATTACTCTCTTGAGATTGACAGCTGAGAAGGAAACACCAACTTCCAGTATTCTGCTAGTTTAGCTAGAATTAATGTTGACTCTCAGTCATACTCTAATGATAAAAATTCTTCCATATTTTACTTATTAGATGATTGTACTCCTGATCCCATTCCTGATGTTTTCAGGGGGATTCAGAAAACTTGTAAGAAACAATGATACTCAACATCAAAGTAACATTTCTGGTTTTATTGCCCGCAACAGGGGTGTTGCAACTAGGTGACTTTTAGGGTCCCTTCCAGCCCAAACCATTTTATGATTCTGTGATTCCGTGTTTTAGTTAATAGATTGCTTCAATATTTTAATTGTCGGTAGTGCTGTGATGGCTGCTACTTTATACGTACTCTGTCTTCTGGAAGTCTGTAGTAGTAGCATCTAGTTGAATTTTCATACCAAAAATGGAAAATCATCTTCTGTTTGATGATACCAGCATTTCCACTCCAGCATACTGTAATAAAGCAATTATTATTTGCTATATTGAGCATTATATCTTCAAGTAATTCCAGTGCTTTAAGCTTTCTAAATTGTTTTTTCCTATGTATTTCATTACTTCAAGTATTTTTCATCTTACTGTTCTTTAACTTACTAAATATAGTAATTTGGGATAATAAAGTTCTAGCTGGTATATCTGGAGTGCTTTGGCTGTAGATAAAAGCAATGCAAAATGTATTTCCAACTCTTGAATTTCCAAGAAACCTAGAACACAGTTTTAGGAATGGCAGTTGGAAAGTATTGTGTATATGGAATTTTTCACTGTAAATCTCCAAGCAGTGACTCCTTAGATTACATTTCAGTAACTTTTTAATCAAACTGTTTTTCCAGCAGTTGAATCCACAGCAAGCTGAATGCCTCAGAAGGGGTTTAAGAAGTTGAATACCTTTCTATTGACTGGAAAAGTCTGAGTTTACATATTTTCATTTGTTAGTGCTTGAGTTTGTTTCCTCCATAATAAATCACAGGGTAAACCTTGGCAAATTGCTAAAAATATTCCAAGTGGCCAAAAATCACAACGAAGCATTTACTAGTTCCAATGTATACAGTGTGATACCGCATCAGCAGAGGCCGGAGCGCTGGCACCGGCTGCGGGAGCGGGAACCGCTCCTGCCCCCATGCTCCCAGCCCTGGGAACCGGCGCCACGGGGATTTTTGGTGTCTTGCACGGGTCAGAGGGTTTGCAGGTGTTGGGGGCTGGTGCTGGCAGAACGCTGAGCATTTACTGATGCAGTTGGAGCCCATGAAGGTGCCCAGAGAAGCTGTGGCTGCTGCATCCCTGGAGTGTCCAAGGCCATGCTGGACAGGGCTTGGAGCAACCTGGGATAGTGGAAGGTGTCCCTGCCTATGACAAGGTGTTGAAATTAGGTGATCTTTAAGGTCCCTTCCAACCCAAACTATTCTATGATTCCATGATAACTGTGTGAGTTGGTGCTGGTGAGGACAGTGGAACAGGCAGTGGTAGGGAATCCACAGGAGCTGCAGTACCAGCGCAGGTGCTCCCTGGGCCTCGCTGTTTGTTTCATCCAGATTCCTGATCTCTTGGAGAATCAGACTGTTCTTGCTCATCAGACAGCTCTGTTTCTCAGGTAGTTGCTGTTTAGATTCTTCTCAGTAAGTGACAGAAGGGAGGAAGGTATGCAAATGACGATAATCCGAACAGGACACCGAACAAGCTGAAAAACACTGCTAGATAAAACAACTTCTGTCAAAATTGCCGACAAAACGGTCTGATTGTTTTTTCATTCGGTATATATTTTTATTTTTTAATAATTACATAGATGGAGAACTGGGTGGATGTGTATCATCTCACAAAAGTGAGGTTGCACAATTCCATCTGTAATACAAAGACGCCAAGAAGTCTGCAAGAACACCAGTGATACAGAGTGACAGCAGGCACTGTAAATAAATTTCTCAGGAGTTTCTGAAAACACTGAACATACCTTCATAGAATCGTGGAATGGGTTGGGTGGGAACGGACCTTAAGGCTCATCCTGTTCTACCTCCTGCCATGGGCAGGGACACTTGCCACTGTCCCAGGTTGCTCCAAGCCCCATCCAACCTGGCCTTGGGCACTTCCAGGGATGGGGCAGCCACAGCTGCTCTGGACAATTCCAAGCAGATTGATCCCATTTTTTACATCTGAACCTTATGTTACTGGAATAGACCAATATAAATTATTATTAAAGTACTGAAAAAAATAGTGCAGCAATGTTCCTGCTGTATCCTACTGAAAACAACTTTCTTTTTCAGGGAATTGGACAAAATCCTAAGACAGTCCCTGTTCCAAAGTGGTTTTATATGGATTGCTTGATATTTTCACAACAAAGAAAGAAATCATGGGACTTAAATTAAAAATTTGGCTAATTTTTATGATGGCAAGATTAGGAGAAAACATTTTTGATTCTGGCTGTTCCCTAGCTCCCTGTTGGAGGATTCCTTGCCATTTTGTCCATGGCAGCCATCTAGGGACAGAAAATAGGGCAAAGCAGAGCTGTGTCTGGCAAGTCCTGCTTTGTGTGACACTCTGCTTTACTTTCAGAACAAATCCCCCTACCACTTTCCCCAAAGCTCATTAAGTGAGACTGGAGAATTAACTTTTTAGCCAGCTGCTGAACTTTTCATATTTATAAACACTTGAGTCTTTTGCTTATCTAAGAGAAAATGTGTATAGTTTGGAGATGTGCACTTCCCTGCCAATGTGTAATGAGTGGTTCTACACTTGGTAGGAAGAAAAAAGCCTGAAGTTTCCTGTCAGAGCTGAGTGTCGATGCCAAGGGCAAAGGTTTCTTGCCTTGCTAATCTACATCTTAACTCATGCACTTAATGTGAAGGTGCCACACGCAAACAAGCAGGGAAGAAGCCCACTGCAAGGAAAAGCTCCTGCACTGCTGTGAATGTTATGTTTTAAAAGCCTTTTTAATGTAATATTTGAGGTTATGATAGAAGCCAGGAGGGCCAAAGTAAAACCTTCAAAGTAAATGAGTCCTGTTGTTGCTAACTCATGAAATGAGGCTTTGCACAAGGATAACCCAAGTGCCAGCGGAATATTTGGGGGATGGGTTGAGAAGGTGCAGGGGAGTTTGCACAATTTGTTTTAGCCTAATCTTAGTTCTGGAACTGTTTAGATGGCATCTAGAATATGAATCCCATCTGGAAGCAGAGACTGGTCTTGGTGGATGGGCTGCTCAATTTGAGTTGGTGACCTGTAAATAATCTATGCCTGAATATTGAAAAAAAGAGGTGATCTTCAAGGTCCCTTCCAACCTAAACCATCCTGTGAGTCTCTGAAAATCTGCTGACCTCCTCTCCATTGTCTGTTCAGCCCTGAAGGCACAGTGCTGATGCACAGTGCTGAGCAGCTGGAAGAGTTGTAGCATGGAGCAATGCCATCCTAACCCTCGTGCTTTTGCCCAGGTGCTGCGGGTGCTGTGGCCGGTGAGTGCTCCCAGCGTTCTGGCCTCCAGCTGAATGGACTGCACCAGGGGTGAGTGGGCAAGGCTGGAACTGGGGCTTCCAGAGGGTTTTTCTTCTTCTGTGTGTCTTCATTAATATCTAATATTTACAAGCCTATTTCATGGCATCAGCAGTGAAGGGATTGGAGTTCTGCTGCCTTGAGGGAAAGACACAGAGTGGTTTTTGTTCACACCTTGAGTCTGCAGAAGGAAGTTGGTTTGGAAACTGAGCTGATTTATTGTTGTGTTCCGTTTCTTCCAGTGCTTTGGGATTCTTCTTTCACCCTTCAGCTTCACTATGGAACACACTGAGGTCCTGCCTGCTGTCCAGCCCCTGGTATCAGCTGATTCCAATGTGACTACTGGAGTGTATTTTCCATGATAGTTTGATTTTTATTCTCATGAGCCTCACTTGGTGGCTGGCTGACCCTTAGTTGTGGGGGCCAAGGAAGAAATCTGGGCTCTTCAAACTGAGAGCCTTGACAGGCTTCCATGTTGATGGTGCTTAACATGTTAATTTCTTCTTTGGCCTTAATCTGTAATCATCTAAGAAAATAGTTCTTGTTGAGCAATAGTTTATTGCTCTGTAAATCACTTGGACAACTGGAAGCTCATACTTCCTCTGTAAGAAAGGAGAATACACAAACTGAGCAGGTGTTTGGAGTATTGATATTTCCTTCTCAGCTGCAGATGCACCAGATACTTGGCTTAGATTTAATTTTATAAGCCTTTTTCAAAATATTTGTTAACAGCAAAGTATGGTTCTGCTTTCTTTATTAAAAGGTTGCTACTTAACACATTGAATTTGTTGACTTCTTAAGTGTCTGTTTAATACAGATTATAATGTGCAAACAAAGATTTGTTTCTTCTCTATCTTTTGAGCTTGCATTACTCAAGGAGATGGTAAACTCCTCTATTTTATGTTACTTCTTTAGATTTAATTGTGCATCTTTTGTTCTTCAAGACAAATCATTTTCAAAGATGGGATGGCTTCTGAAACTGCCCAAAGTGTTGTGATATCTGCATGGGAGTCTGTTGGGAGACCTGAACTTTCAAGGGTTAGTCCAAAGTAATGTCACGGTTGATATGAGGACTTGAAGAGAACAGAGATGTGGAAAACTCTTCAAAGGATTTGCTTCGTATACAGACCAGCCCTGAGGGTTTGTTTACTGCAGAGGTGAAAAGATGGCTGTGGCAGCCAAGTGGTTTGAGGTAATTGGTGTGACTTCCGTTTCTACTCTTGCGTTAGAGCAGAAGTCTTTTTCCCACACAGGTCTGCTGCTTGGCATCAGGGAAGCAGAGTCATGTTAGCCCAGGCCTCTTAGAAGGCGAAGTGATAAAAATAGCACAGGCTTGTGGATAAACGCTAATTCTGAGCACATGAAAACCCATCATCTTACTTTTTGCAGATAAACACATATCCTTACCTCTAAGAACTGGGGAGATTTTACACGTTTGATCTCCACTATCTTTGTGAATGTTTGTGACATTGATGGCTTCTTCCAAAGGTGGTGTAAATTATTCCAGTTTCTGAATCTTGGATGGAAGAAGCTTGCTGTAGCCTACTGTATTCTCTGAAACAATCCCTAAGTCAGTCAATCACAAGTCATTTGAATTGACTTAAAATACCTCCTTACACAGAAGATCAAGAATAAATTATTTTTCTTTTTCCTTATTTTCAAATCCTTCTTTACCCTGTAAACCAAGTTCTGTGAAGCAGAAAGTCACCTCTGCATCTCATGTAAGTGTAGTTTATTTGTAACTCTGGAGGGAAACACACTTGTTCAGGTAGAAATGCCATTGTTTGCTCTCCACTGTATATTTCTGTTGACTGGACTTTAATCCAGGTTAAATACTTGAATTCTTCAAGGAATCAAAAGGTAAGCCCTACAGAAAGACACTACCAGTGTTTTTAGAGTTACCTAACTACTAGAATGTAATTTTCTCAACTTTCTTTTCAGTTGGTCATTGGAGCTGTTTCTCACTTTGGAATCATTGTGGTGATTAATAGGCCTGTTGTATTCATGTGATTTCACTTCTTGGTCTGCAGGGGCCCATAAGGTAACCAGCCTAATGCTTTTTAAAGTTGAACCTTTTCCAGCAGTTGTGTGGGGTTATAAATGAAGCTCTGCCTCCCATGTATCATCCCAAGAGCTGCTTTCTCTCACTGTCCTCCCTTGACATAACAGTAACAGAAAGGGGATGGGCTTGTTCTGAAAGGAGAGCTGGCAGCAGGCTGTTTAATGAAAATCTTCCTGTCTCTAGAAGTGCCAGCAATTCTTGAGGAAGGAGTGCTCTGTATGATTTTCCAGCAGGATTGTCCATGTTTTTGGAAGTGTTCCTTTGCCACTTAGGAGCAGGGACTTACACCTGACCCATACCTTAGTAATACCGTATCAATTATGGCGTGTGTGTGTGTATATAAAAAAATTACAATTATGACTCAGGACAGATAAATAATTGATGTAACTTCCTTGAAACAAGAACTGTGGTGACTTTACAGCCATTGGGATGGCAATAGCTTTTCCACAAGGCTTTATGTGGCATTAACAGACTCCTCAAATTTTCAGTTCATTCACAGTAGACAGTGAAAGCCAAATCTTGAAGATCAGCATTTATTTCTGTACCTGAATCTAATATGTGTATTTGTAAACCAGGGTAGTTATAGGCTCTTCGGTCATTTAGGCAGGGTTTGAGTTTGGGCTGGGTTTGGTTTGTTGGGTAGTTCTGGGCACTTGCAGTGTCTCACCGTGTCAGGACAGGTTAGTTCTTGATCAGGATGTCCAGGAAGAGAATGTAGCTGCATTTCTTCCTGCCAGCCTCTTGACTTCTCCAGGAGTATTTTCCAAAAAGGACAGGAAGGGTAGGAAAGGGGGAAGTGTTACCACAGTAAAACTATTGTTTGCGAAGCAATTAAGCAACTGAATTCTTGTGTGAATTTGCCCTGTCTTACCACTGATTTTAATGAAAAGTGTCTAAAGATCTTTGTGAATTGGGAATTTATTGCATATGCATCTGGAGAGTTGACACAAATGTGATTTAACACGATACTGAAACTGTTTCTTAATGTTGTCTGACTTGAAGTGTTTGGAAGCTGATGCTTACATGCTATTGGCTATTTGATTTCATGTAGCCACAGAAGTAGGAGCATTTCAGTGTAGTGTACCATGATGGTGCAGTGGGTGCCAGAGCAAAACTTTCCACTGGCTATTGGCACTGTTAGAATAATAAAACCCTTACAGCAGAGGTGAGGCAGTTTAGACTAATAAATATTTCGGGGTAACAAGGTCTGTTCATTGCAACCCTAGTTCATATGGGCTATAAATCACATCAGAATTTTGGGGAATAATCTTTGGCAGATATTTACCATGCTGGGAGCCCTTCATTTTTGAAATCTGGAATAGATGCCGGTTAGTAGCTTTTATGCATGTATGTATGTGGCAAAAGGATTTTTCATACTGTCAGACACCTTGGTCACTGAGGTTATGGGGACAAATTCATGTGGAGATGGCCCTGAAGTGGTTCTCCATTCAGGTTTGTCACAGGCCAGTTCCCTTCCTGCATCTCTCGAGTGCTGGCCAGGCATGTTTATTCCCTGCTCCTCATCCAGGAATTGTTGTGAGGGTGCCAAGCCTCGTAGATCCATGACTCTGAGCAAGGCAGGGTGTAAAGGTCATAGTTGAGACCATTAATAACAAGGTGCAAACGGCTGGTTTATATGTAATGTGAAGCTTTTTACTTATTTCATTTTTGCACTTTGGGGGCTCTGTTTGCTTATGGAGCACTTGGTGTCTGGTACCTATTTAGGCTGAGAGCAGGCAATTGGGTTCCTTCAGGCCTTCAGAGGAATGCAGAAAATTGTTCTCTGGTGTTGTAATTCTGCTGGGATAACTGGAGCTTATTTGTCTCACTGCTTATTAAATGCATACTTGTCTAGAGGTCCTCTTTTTTTTTTCTTTTTTCTCCTTTTTCCTGAGAAACATTGGGTGAATCCCAAGGACCACAAGTGAGAGGAAGATTCCAGGAGGAGGGGGAGAGGGAAGTGCCTGCACCTCTCCACAAGCTGCATCATCCACCTCCAGTGCCAGCAGAATGAAGAGGTTAAATATGAGAGCAGACTCCCTTAGGGAAAGGAGACGTGTGTATGGGGCTCGGCCAGACATAAATTAATACTGCCCTTCCCCCTGCTCGGAGATGAGACAGTGAGGGGAGCAGCACCTCCCAAACACTAATGGATGGGGTGTGTGGTTGGGAGCCAGTGAGGCTTTGCTGAGGTGTCCGAATGGGCCCAGCTGTGGGAGGTCGGGAGCAGATGTAAACTGGTGCTGTGCTCCTTGCACTGTGGGCAGCAGGGCAGAGGGGGTTCATGGAATCACAGAATATCCCGAGCTGAAGGGACCTGCAAAGATCGAGTCCAACTCCTGGCCGTGCACAGGACACCCCAGTGATCCCACCCTGTGCCTGAGAGCATTGTCCAAATGCCCCTGGAGCTGTGGCAGCCAAGGGGCCCTGACCATTCTGTCGGGAGCCTGTTCAGTGCCTGACCACCCTCTGGGGGAAGAACCTTTTCCTGATGTCCAGTCTAAACCTCCTCTCCAGCACTCATACTCTACCAACTTCTGAGCAGAGCTCAGCTTGCCCTGTTATGCTGTTAAAAGGGACAGACTCCTCTTGCCTGTCTCCTGTATTTAATTAGGATGGCTGCAGAGGTGACGTATGAGCTTTCGTCACCTGCTTTTGGGTCAAAAATCTCAGATCGGTCAGGATGACAGTAGCAATCACAGTGGGCTTCTGTGTTCAGTCTCCTGTGCTCTGATTCACCCATCTTACAATAAAGGTGGGTAAAGAGTAAAGGCAGCTTCAGTTTCCAGCTCTCTCCTGGCTGCCTCCTCCCTGTCTGGAGCCTCCTTGGCAGGGTGTGCTCTGCACGCCCCAGCCCTTGCACTGGAGGGACAAGACGGTGATCAGGGATGCTGCTCATGTGCTTGGAATTTTCCTCATTTCCAGCCTCAGCTGCTGTTCTGTGCTCTTTGGTGGGATCTTCAGTGAGTCTGGTCATTGGGGAGAGCGAGATAACACACCCACACTTACGGCATCAGTAAGGGTGCATCCACCACGGTAAGCGTGCTCCTCTGTCGGGATCTTCCCCCTTTGGCTATTTCTGGGCAGCAACATTTTCCTTTTACTCTGGGTGCATTGAGCTGTGCAATCACAGCACGGCCTCATCGGTTGGACCCTTCTCTTAACAACCTCTTGATTTCTTCGCTAATTTGGCTGTGGGCTTTCATCAGTTATAAAACAGAGTGACACAGTATGTGACTATTGCATTCTCCTGCCTTGACTCACCGGCTGTGATTCCAGAGCAGTGACCCCCCTGCTGCTAGCTGGAGCAGCCCTCCGTGACTCGGCTTCGGGATATGGGATGTAAAAGCTCACACTCAGATCTTGACAGGCTGTGCACATGTTAGTCCAAATGCCACAATAAATCTGTCCCTGTGAACTGGGCCTGTTACAGCAGGTGATCCCCCATGGATTACACTGATCACAGGTACCTGAGCAAAGCCTTCTGTGCCTTTATGAACCCAATGGAGAACAGAAAAGGCCCATGGGGCGACGGGGTTGTTGGGGCTGGGATGTAGCTTGGCAATGTATTCACCTGCATTGCTGAGCTCAAGAACTTACGGATCTTGCCATTACCTCCATCCCAAAAAATGGTGGTGTCACATGGGCTAAGGCCTGTTCTTGTGTAGAGAAAATCAGAATTATAGAATCTCCTGGACTGTGGAAGAGACCCACAAGGAACATTTGGATGTCAAGTCCAATTCCTGGCCCCGCACATGATTCCATGTTTCCAGTGCCTTCTCCCTCCTCCTGTGTGTCCTGTCCAGCAGCTTCGGAGAAGGTAATATATTCAGAAGTGCATTAAGGAATTAATTCTGCTCCTTGTCCTTGAGTGCAGACATGCTTTTGACTGGAGGATAATTAGAAGATGAACTTGCATAAAAGGCTCCCTGCACATTTTAGGCAGGTTACTTAAGAGGGGCTTGTGAGAGGGACTGAGTGTTCCATGGTGAGACTGCAGCCTTCAGAAATGTTTCAAGACGGAAAACAGCTGCTTGCCAAGGATGAGTGTGCTGAGGGGAGCTTCTGTGGGGCTCATCTGCAGGAAGGCACTGACCAGTCTGAATTTCCTTCAGCCCACAGTGGGACCTTGTCTTGCACAAGCACTGTGAGTTTGCTCTGGCTGACCAGTGTATTTCTATTCCAGTTCTGTGGGGTTTTGCTAATTGCTTGTTAATAAATGAGTGTAGCCTTGCGTAGTCTTTTGCAGAAGAAACTGTCACTTCTGTCAGGTGCACTTGAGCTCGATGGGCTGTCTCCATGACTGCTTCCCAGGTGCTTCTGTAGCACTTGCACTTGATTCCAAGTATTTTTACTCCTCATATTTACTGCTGTGACAGAGGAACGCAGCTGTGCAGGTGGACCTGGCAGGGCTAGGGAGGGTTCCTGTCTCAGCTGTGGTTACTCTACAGAGCACTGGAGGCATCCAATTTCAGCATCTCACTGATGAAACCGGAAAGGGGGGAAGCCAGTAAACCCAAGATACCTGTCCTCAGAGTTTCCCTCTTTGTTTTAAAATATGAACATCTGCATTCAAAGGGAGGATATATTTTGGTAGCAGCCATTGATTAAGGTGTCATTCATCAGGTGGGCCCACAGCTCTCCCACAGACACCCCCCGGGGTCCTCTGCAGAAGAAGAAGTGTCTGCTGACAGCTGACCCCGCGTCCCCAGGCTCTGGGTCCCTCCCAGACCAGGGAGTGCCTCCTGCTCTGGCAGGGAGGCTTGAATTGATGGCTGAGGGGGCAGCGTTTTTTTCAAGTCTGTTGTAAATTGATGGTAGGTGGAGCAGTAATGAAGATAAATGAGAGGCTCTTCCTGGTTGATTAGCCTGTGCTGATGGATGCTGCACTGGCTTGGGATGCCTTTGGCCTGGCTCAGACCTGCCAGCATTCCTCGGTACAGCCGGGATGGGAAAATTGTCTCTCCCTGAAATTCAGTGTGTCTTGGAAGGGCCTGGGGAGAGACCAGAAGTCTCCTGGGTAAACACCAGCTCCAATGCAAGAGCAAGGAAGGTGCTGCCCAACCCTCTTGTGCTGTCAGGGAATTGGTTTAATTCTGTAAGAAACAGGTTAGGCAGTGGGGAGATGGGAGTCCTGTAATTCTCTTAAGAGCTCCATTAAAATGTCACCTTCTGGCTTGGCTGTGGCTTTGCAGCAGCTCTCAGGGATCTGGCATGGAGGAAGGTGCTTAATCCTGCCCATGGCAGGCTCTTTTAATTCTTTGAGCAGTTCCCCCATCAAAGCGGTTTCAAAATGGTTTCCTCTCCCCACTTAAACTATTATTTCCTAGTGCCATTTTGTAAAATCTCTGTTCGGAGATGCTCTTGGTGCAGTAGCCAAGGGGTGGCTTAGGACCAAAATAATCTTCTTTGCCTTAATCCCATCCTGCTCCTTTGACCTTCCTTCAGACTTTGCTCCTGTAGCCTGCTCAGCTCCCTCTTGCCCACACATCTCGCTGCTTCCAGGAGAAAACCCCAGCTCCTCGGAGACCTCTGACATCCCCTCTGGCAGCAGTAAAGCAGACCCCAGCAAAAAGTATTTGCAGGTGAATGTCCCTGTTGACTTGGCCTTTCTTATTGTTGCAAGTTTGGAACTTCCCATGAAAACTTCTGTGTGAAACGTCCTTACTTGCCCACCAGCACAATGCTGAGCAGTATTAGGAAAAGGAACCTAATTTTTCCTGGCTCAGGGAGGAGGTACAGCCTGCCTGGGGCAATGTGCAGCCTAGCTCTGGTGGGGGAACTGCAGGAGCACCCTCAGCCTCAGGAATTGCAATGATTAAGATAATTTTTCTTTTTTACCTGGGTCAGTTTAGTTTCCAGGTTCAACTGTTACACATTGCATTTGTTTGTGTGGACTGGCACCTTTTGACCAGACTCTATAAAATATCTGTACACTCAATAAAGCATTCTTGTAATGTCTGCTTGCTCAAATTGGTGGAGAAAAGAGGAAATTTCTAGAGATGAGGGGTGGATCCCTGTAACTCACCTACCGGCAGCTCTGCAGCTGCCTGCCCCTTCTCTCATCAGCTTCAATTTTAGTTGATTATGTTTTGAGTGTTTGGGGGTTTTTTAATGGGAAAGATTTGGAAGTTTATCAAGCATCTCCTGCTTGACCCAGTGCTATAGAACCATGGAATGGTTTGGGTGGTAAAGGACTCTAAAGCTTATCGTGTTCCACCTCCTGCCATGGGCAGGGATACCTTCCACTAGACCAGGCTGGTCCAAGCCCTGTCCAGCCTGGCCTTGGACACTTTTGGGGATGGGACATCCACATGTCCTGAAGCGCGATGCTGCTGAGGAAGGATTCCCCTGGGGCTTCAGATGCTCAACTTTGTGGGAAGCTTTGGGACAGCAGGAGCTACAGACAGCGGGGAAGAGAAACGCTGCAGGCTGGTTCCTGCTCTGGGAAAGTGCCCAACTGAGTGTGTAGGAATTCAAAAAGCAAAGGACATAATTTTCTGATACAGGTTTATAATGAATTTTGACTTAAAATAGTAAGCAATATACACAACATACACGTGAGTTGTACAGAGATGCTGTTGTACCATTGACTTCAGAACCTACCAGTAAGTTCACAGGTTTCATTTGCTCTCTCAAGCCCCGTGTGTCCACCAGTATCTAGACGTGGCCTTTGTCTCGGTGCAGTCCTTCAGGGTTCAGTTCCAAGTTACAGCTCCACTTGTTCCCTGTGCTGGGGACACAGGGACAAGCCTCGTGCAGAGGTGACTCTTGCTCAGTGGGGTTAGCGATGTGCCAGGTCTGCTCGAGGGAAACACAGGTATCATGGAACTGTCTTACAGATTCATAACACCCTTCCTCTGGCCTTGCAGAAAAGGAAAAGCAAGAATGCTTTTGCAAGAGTGGATTATTCTGAACTAATGTTTTTCACTGGTGAAGCTTTACTGTCACAGATTCTCTGGGGAGGAGCAGGATTCCTCAGCCATCACGTCCCGACAGTCGGTCCTCCGCGTCAGTATTGGTTGCACCGTCCCTTTGCGAAGAGAACCTTTGCAGGTTCACAGTTTAAGCAAGGATCGCCGCCTCCTAGGTCAGGGATTAGTTTTGCTGAGCAAATCGAAGGGCCCACAGTACCTCCTGGGAACTGTAGTCCTTTCCTTAGTGCTTTGCAGAATTAATTAAATAAAAGCCATGCAGTTGAACTACAGCTCCCAGAATGTTGTGGCCCTCAGGGCACAGGGGTTTAAAAAAAATTGCAAGGGGGGTGGCAGTGGCTTCTTCCCTCAGTGCTCCCATCTTGTCAGGTCTGGTCCAACCACTCAGCCCGTTTGGGAGCTTTACACGTGTGCACATCCACAGTGTCCTCGCACTCCTTGCAGCGCACAGCGCAGCACCAGTGGAACTTGCACTCGCACTTGGTGACGCGGGTGACGCGCGTGGTGTCGTACCCCCGCCCGCAGCACATCACCTCGCAGCCGTCCGTCCCGCGGGACACCTTGTTGCACACCCGGCCGGCCGTGCCCAGGGAGCCTGGGGAAGGGAGTGAGAGCAGGTCAGGGTGTTCTCCATTGTGTTCCAACACTTNTGGTGAGACTGGGCATGTCCGTCTGCAGTGGGGACCTTGGGTGCAACTGCTTCAGTGGGGAAATCCCATTGTTCCTGTCACAGCATGTGCTGCAGTGGGGTCTCCAAAGGCAGCACTTTGGAGCCTGCACTTGCTGTGCTTTATGGACGTGGGATGCTGTGAGCCCAGCCAGGGATGCGGCAGACTCTGGGTCTGGGTAACCCCCTCTCCAAAGACGGGTTGAGTGGGGGAGCTGAGCCCCCAGGCTGGGCTAGCTGGGAGCTGCTGGCTGTCGGGAAGGGAGGAAGAGATGCTTTTGGGTAATAACTGGAGCTCTGGGTTTTACCTGCTGACTTGTCCATCACGCAGTAATCAGGTGAGTTCTCAAAATACACCAGATCTGTTTTTGTGGGCTTCCTGAAGTTCTTGTTGGCCACTGTGAAGCCAGTGCCATCCTGATTCATCGTCACCTGGATGGCCCCATTGTATTTCTTCCTTAGGTAATCCCCTGTTTTTCGAAAATCTGACATTGCCAGCCAACAAGTCCTTAGTGTGCAGGAGCCGCTGACCCCGTGGCATTTGCACTCCAGCTTCAAGAAGCGCTTCACAGCCTGTGGGAAGAGGGATGCGTAAGGACCAGTGGTCACCCTGGGCATCAGATATTGCACCAGTGTCCACTCATTCTTGGTGCAGCTTATCAGCCCTTGGCTGTGTGGGATGGCGCTCCTAACGGGAGACGGGGGCTGTGTACGGAGGTCACTGATGCCAACAGCAGCAAGGACACAGGAGGCAAAGGGAAACGGGGTCCTGCCATCCCCGTGGGGCCATTCCCCAGGGCAAAGCGTGCAGGGGAGCACTGCGAAGGCAGGGCAGCGTCCAGCCCTCAGCCACAGCAGGAACTGCCCTCCAAAGATGCCCAAGGTCCTGTTTCTGTGGCCAAGCTGTCCCGGCTGCCCAGTCCCCTGCGGAAGGCCCCAGTGGTATGGGCGAGCGCTGGGCTCTGCTGCAGGGGCTGCACTCACCATCCTCCCACAGCGGTTGTTGTGCAGGTTCATCAGCGCCCGGGCATCCTTCACTTTTTTCTCCTTGGCATCCACAAAGGCTTTGGCAAAGCGGATCCCGTAGTTGATGTTGTCGCTGCAGCCGCCCCAGTCGAACTCCCCGCGCTCGTCCTTGGAGCGGCCCCTCTTGAGCGGGTCACAGCTGCAGACCTTGAGGTCCCCCTGGCTGCACGCCCGTGTGATGGCATAGACCACCCCGGCCGAGGAGATGGCGTAGACAAAGGCGGCCTCCCTGCTGCCTGCCACGGGGAGAGAAATGGGGATGGGGAGTGAGCGTGCCAGGCTGTGCCAAGTGCCTGCAGCCCATGAAGGACCAGGGCGTGGGGAGCGAGACCATCCTGTATGTGGGTAAGCCAAGCCCAATCATCTCTGCTGACCACAGTGTCGAGCCTCGGCTTCCCTGGAGCCCTTCACACTAATTGGAATGCTCAGGGTACATGCCCACGGGTGCTGAGCCTGCAGGACCAGCCAGCGCCCTTCCATCAGGGCCACTTCCCCCTGTCCTGGCGCTGTGCGGAGCATGGAGACAGCACCAGCCCCAGCCGGGCTCAGCTCTCCCCGCGCAGCACAGCTCGCTGCCTGCTATTTTATGTCTCTGGTTCAAGTTCGCAGCTGTTTTTATAATGTTGTAAAAGAAGCTGCAAATCAAAACCATGTTAGTCTTTATTTCGAGAGCCTTTGAAAACAACTTCAAAGGCAGCAGAGCTCTCTTTGGGCCTCGCAGGATGGGGCTGTGGCAAGGAGCTTTCATCATTCCCCATCCTTTGCCAGGAGAGGATGTGAGCAGGAGAAAAGGTGCCGTGATGGGAAAAGAGAGGCTGAGCAGGCAGGCTGCAGCATGGCAGGGTGAGTGCTGTGATCGGCATTCCAGTCCCCTTCCCTCCAGTCAGGTGGGGCATTTGGCTTGTGGCTCGGCTGCTTGTCCACCCCATGGGCAGCTGCCCCAACCCCCCGCCAGCTAGGAGCACGCCCCCCACTCCCTGGCTCCCTCCATGGCGCTCACGTGTCCTCCATATGAGCTGCGAGTGGGAAGACTTCCAGCCACTTTTGATTTGGAGGCCACGTGGCTGGATACTCCCGGCACGTCATGGGATGCGGCAGCATCTGTCCTGCAGTGCCGCTGCCTGTGCCGGGGCTTGCGCCAGCTCCCAGGGCCTGTTTGCTGCCAGAGCACTCCCGGGGCAGCTGGAGCCCATGATGCTGCTCCTGCTCTGGAACCGCCCCATCCCTGTCCCCATCGTGCCTTTCCTCTTTGTTCCTTGGGTATGCTTCTTGGGTGCATCCCTGCTGGTGTTGCATCCGTCCCTCACCTGGAGTGGGAAGGCCCCTCCCAGGCAGGGGCCGTGCCCAGCCCTTTGCGCAGGGCTGGCACCTGCCCCATAGCCATGGTCCTCCTCCACCTTGGAGCCTGAAGCAAGGACTGGAGCTGCGTCTCTGCCTTGCCTCCCTTGCCATGCGAGGGAACAGCCAGTTCCCACGTGAATTGCTGAGTCCTGGCCAACCCCGCTCTCCAAATATTTATATATCCCATTACTGTTTACATATAAGCCTGTTCTCCGGAGGTGTCTCCTCCTTCCCCCTTCTCCCCCAGTGCTCCCCCTGCTCCATCTCATCTGGTGCAGCTATTCCAAATGCAGTGCTCTGCTCCCATTACTACTTGATTAATTTACAAGGAAAGGCAAAGCTCTCCTCAGGGAGTAATCCAAGCCACCGGGCACGGCAGCCCAGAGGAGAGACTCTCCCAGGAAGACAAGGCACATGGTGGTGGGAAGGGGACAGGGCAGAACCTACTTCGCAGCATGACCCGGCCGAAGACAGTGTGGTCCCGGTCCAGGGTGCTGCAGTTCCAGCGGTGGTGCCGGAATTGGTGCTGGCACTCCCGGATCCACTCCTTGGCTCCTTCCCCAACCGACTGCATGATGTCAGGGTACCTCTGGCAGAGCTGTCGCTGCTTGTTCACCAGCCCGGGGATGTTATCACAGATCACCCTTGCGCCCAGTGCCCCGATGTACCTGCAAGAGAGAACGGTACCACATTACTGCCCTGCCTGCAGAGGGGAGTCACAGAATCACTGAATATCCTGAGTGGGAAGGGACCCACAAGAATCATCAAGTTCAACTCCTGGCCCTGCACAGGACACCCCCAAAATCCCACCCTGTGCCTGAGAGTATATTCTAAACACTCCTTGAGCTCTGGCAGCCTTGGGGCCATGACCATTGCACTGGGGAGCCTGTTCAGTGCCCAACCACCTTTTGGGAGAAGAACTTTTTCCCAATATCCAGCCTAAACCTCCCCTGACACAGCTCCAGGCATTGCTTTGGGTCCTGTCCCTGGTCACAGAGAGCAGAGATCAGGGCTTCCCCTCAGGAGGAAGCTGCAGACCCCAATGAGGTCTGACCTCAGTCTCCTCTTCTCCAGCTGAACAAACCAAGCGACTCCAGGTCCTCACCCTGGTTGGTGGGTCTTACATCGAAGTCCAGCTTTCCCTCCTTCCTTTCCAGCTGTGTCAGAGCTGCTCCAGGCTCTGCCCAGGGTGTCTCTATGCAATGTGTGGTTCAGACAGGCAGGACACAGGGACAGGGCACTGCTGAACCATCACAGCCTTTTTGTTTAATAAAATAATCCCGAGATGCACCAGCCAGGAGCAAGCAGAGCTTTTCTCAGTGTGTGCCTCACTGCAGGAAGGAGCAGGGAGTCTGTGGAGCCCGTCTCCCCCAGGAGACAGCCAGCTCTGGGTGCTGTGAGTCATGGGATGCGTCCCATAAGCCTGGGCTGTGTCAACTCCTGGGGCAGCAGCAGAGAAACTTGCTGATGTGCAAAACCTCCCTCCCACCCTCTTCCCAACATCCCAGCCCCGTGCTGTCGCCCGGCCTGCTGAGCACAGCAGGATGGAGCCCAGCTGAGCCCAGTGTGGCTGGCGCAGGCTCTGCCCTGTCTCCTGCCTGCATTCTTCAGGAACGTCCATGGCACAGACACCTGTGCCATGCACAAGTGAGGGAGGAAGAGGAGCAGGCTTCACCTCTTGGTGCTGCACTCCTTACACTGCACTCCATCCCCAGCTGTCGATTCCTCTCTGTGCATCTCCTGAACATTTAGTCTCATGCCCTGAAGCTGCATAACTGGTAGAACTGTGCTGTGGCTCCTGTTCCCCTGTATCCTGCCTGTATCCTGCCTGCATCCCAGTCCCCTCCCTGCAGCAGTGGGGATAGAGCAGGAACTCGGAGCAGAAAGACAACGCACAAACAGCAGCCTGCCAGAGCCTGGCTGAGCCCCATGGGCAGCTTTCCACAGCCACGGGGGAGGGACCTGAGCTCTGCCCTGCACTCTCACACCATCCTGGACAATGGCAGCAACATGGAATTTTCCATCCCAGTCAGCTCCCGCGTGCACCACCCGCTCGCCTCTCTGGCTGCTTATGCTGGAGGATGATTTTTGCCGCAGAGCATGGAGCTGGGAGTCTGGCTGGAAGGGATGAGGTTTGGGTGATATTCAGAATTTTTCTAGCCCCCAGACTGGAAGCAAAAACCTTCCTTCAATAATAATAAAAAGCAATAAGCTTGGACAATATTTCATTGTCTCTCTCTGGACATGTTCTCTCAGTTCTATCCACCCCAGAGAGAGCTCCCAGGCTCAGGAAAGCCCTGCAAGCACAGAAAGCAATGGGATCTGTTCCCTCTTTTAAAATATTTTGTTTAAATGCTGGCAGAAGCACAAGGTCATCTCGGGCTGGAGCTGAGGATAATAAACCCAGCTCCCCATGGCTTTGCAAGCCCAGACTCCAAGGGGTAGTGAGCATTATTGTCACAGGCATGCTCGCCAGCCTTTCATCCTGAAGCAGAGGAACAGGAAAGCAGCAGAAGCTGTTTGGGAAAGAAAAGCCAACAGGAGCTCCTTGAGCACTGCCAAGTGCAGGTGTTTCACTGCCTTGCTCGTGCCAGACTGTGAGAGTGGCCTGTTCCTTCCCATGGTGTGCAGGGCAGGACAGAGGAACATCCCACAGCTGGATGATGGCACGGTGGCGTCGAGTGGGACTGCAGAATTCCTACGGGGAAGCATGGCCAGGTCCCTAGCTCAAAACTCATTCTGCCCAGCAAGGATGGGGATGGCTGGCTCATCCCTGCCTGTGCTGGCAAGAGCAGTGCTGAGATGCTGGGAGGCAGCAGGCTGCAGTATGGAGGTTCAGAAGGAGCCAAAGCTCCTCTTCGCTGGAGAAAAGTGATGCTGGGGAAGCTGGAAAAGGTAAAATGTTCTGTGATGGGCCACCTCACCATAGACCTTGTGGGGACCCCATCCCCTGCCCTATGCCAGCGCTGCTGAGCTGGGGCACTGGTGTCCAGTCACAGCAGTGGGCTGCGAGTGGGCTGGGACACAGGAGTGGGCAGAGGAGCTGCCTCCCGGACGGGAGAGTGATGGATAAAGCACAACACCATCCCCTGGGAGACCGAGATCAAGGGAAACCCTCCAGACAAGATAAACACTAGGCACTCCCTTTTTCACACTGGAAGCTAATTACTTCTCCTGCCAAATACCCAGATCAGAGCAAACATTATCAGCAGGAGAAAGTGGAAGGAGAGCAGAGAGAAGGGCACCAACTGCTGTGGGAGCACCTCACCATGTGCATCCCAGAACTGCCAGGGCCAGGGGCTGCATCTCCCTTTGCCTGTGGCAGCGGATTTACAACAGCACCTACAGGATTCCATCAGAGTTTATGTACTGACATCTAACACACAACTAATGGGAAAACTCCTCCCATGGCCTGGAAAGGCTGTGGTTATCTCGGCAAAGACAAAAGCTTCCACTTGGTGAGAAATGCTCCAGTTGGGTTCAGTTACTCTGAACTGCAGTGAGATGAGGAACATCAGAAAATTCTGCCAAGCAGAGTTTTGGGAGGGGAAAAAACCCAAACATTTGTTTTGGATAGATGAAAGCATCCTTTCCAATTTTATTTCTCAAAATCTGTGATATTTTAAAAACACTGCAATGGGAAAGACAATGGATGTTCTGAGAAGTCCCCAGCTGCCTTATCAGAACTTTGTTTTCAAACGAATGAAGCTGTGCTGGAAGTGGCACATTTCTACAGCGCTGTACTCTGGAGGAATCTGCATTTTTCCAGCTGAAAAAAAAAACCACAAAGCCCAAGCCCCGAGTTCAGAAAACTCTGTGAGAGATAACTTCTCCTGATGCTGGAGGCTGCTCAGGCCTGGACTTCGGAGGAGAGGCAGAAGCAGGAGCCGGGCAGCCTGCAGTGAGGAGGAGCTGCGAGGGAGGGAAGACAGGAGTGGATAATTAAGTGCATGTGGGGATAACAATCCCCCACCCTGTCCAGCGGGATTCCATGTGCTGCTGCCTCCTCAGGGTGCGCAAAGCCCTGGCATCGCCCTTTGCCAAGGGCAGAGCTGCTTGCCCAGCTCGGGTGAGGGGCTGGCGCAATCCCTCTGACCACCTTGGGCTGCACGATGCTGCAGCGTCACCTCTTGCCGATCAGTGCGCAATTCCGAGCCGGGCGCGCTCCCCGTTTTCTCCCGGAGCCGGGTGCGAGGGGCCGCGCTGTGGGACCCCCGTGCGCCGGCTCCCCCGCCCTCCCTTCCTCGCTCCTCGCGAGGCAGCAACAACCGCAGAGGATGCAGACTTCACGTTCCCAGGGCAGGTGCCTCTGCAGCCTGCGAGCTCAAGCCCCCCTCTCTCCTTGCCAGCCTTCCTCCCTGCGAGCCGCGGGGATGCATCCAGAGGCACGGCTGCAGCGAGCTCGTCCCAGCGTCCCGCGAGTGCCGAGGCACGAGGGAACAGGAGACACCCGTCACGCGCTGGCTTCCAGTTGTTGTTCTTGTGGAGAGTCTGCTGACTTTGGCTCTTGTAAACAAGGAGAAACCTAAATTGCTTCTAAGATAAACATGCAAATCAGAGGCAGACGCATCTATTTACTTGGCAGCGTGCAGGCTGTGCTAACTCGGCTGTGCTGGATGTGTCCTGCTCCTGCGCTTCCCACCAGAGCCTGCCCGGCTTCGCCACGGACTTGCAGCTCCAGGGGCTCCGCTGCCCCCTGCTCAGGCGACGGTCTGAACAGCTCAGAGTTTTCCACGGCCGCTCTCCTCCCTGCATGTTCTCACTGGGAGATAGCAGGTGGAAAATGTCTCTTGGAAAATGAGGTTTTGAAGAAAGAAATTAATTTCATGGGAATTCGTAAAATTACATGGAATCAGAAACTGTCCTGTTGCTCATCCATAATACCAAGGTGTTCCTGTGAAATAAGTGAGCGCCCTAATTGAGTTTCCAATGAAATTTGTACTAGACACTGCTTTAGCTAAGACTTCATTTTTCACCATGTCACCATTGGAAAACCTATTTGAACATGACTAGATTTTAAAAGGGAAATTTTTGGAATTGCCATTCTCAGGCAAATCAACATTTTAATGCTCTGAATCAAAACAGCTGCTTGAAACATTGTAAGTTCCCACTGTGGGCAAATTGGGGTTGCACCAATACCATTAAAGGCACAGTTTTAAATTGGATTAATAGAAGCTAAGCTTAACTAAAATCACTGTCACAGCTTTACAGGAGAAGGATGTCTGTGCAAGCAGCTCTGGTGATGCAGTGGGCCAGGATCCAGGTGCGAGGAAGCTCAGGGAGACCACGACTGGTCCCTGACACACAGAGATGGCTTTGAGGTGAAGGGATGCTCCTTCAACTCAAAGGGTCTTAGCAATGGCAGCAGGCTCGGCTCTGACATCCCAGGTAATGGGTTTCCAGCTGGAGAATTTGCCTTTCCTAGCACAGCTACTCTCTACCAAGTGCAGGGTGTGCTCAGCTGGGGTAAGGCAACCTGCAATCCCTGGACTCCCAGCCATGTCGGCTGCTCCCGGGGGTTCTGGACAGTCTCTGCTCCTGAGGTCTGAAAAGAGCTCTGAGGCTGAGACCAGAACATGGTCTGGCTTCTTGGTGGCACCAGAGGCTGTGGGAGTCCATTCCCTGGGAAAAGTGATTCATGTCCCCATTGCTCTGTAACAGCTTTGACAGCCCTGGGGATCAGCTTGGGAGCCAAACTATCCTGGCTTCCGCTCTCTTCCCATCCCACTGAGCCCTCAAGAAATCTGTATTTTGGTGGGAGGCTGGAAAGCCCTAGGCAGCTCTTGGAGACACCTCGTGCAGATAGGATCAAATCCAACATCCCTGCCTCTTTGCCTGCTAAAGAGCAAATTCCATCATGCCTGGCAGGATTTCACCTCCTCAAGTTCTTTGCATACTTCCCAAGGATGCTGCACCTTCCTTCCTCTGCTCTCCCTGCTGTGGCAGACAATTTATAGCCAACTGCCAAGCACTTTGGGTTGCAAGGTGCTATAGACATCTGAGATATTATTTTAGTATTACAAACCCTGAGTATTTTATTAAGCCCCACTGGGAACAGGGCCATCCTGGCCTGCTGGAATTGTTAACGCCTTGGAATGATTAATAGTCCTAATTTCCTCACTTAGAGCCTCTACCCTGCATGTTGAGAGCGTTAGTCTCACTTCAATAATTTTTAATATCATTTTAATACCAGTGCCACTCAAGGGACATGTTTTTCATTTTCTGCACTGTTATCTTTCTCTTTCTCGTGCATCCCTCTTTCAACAGTTGTCTGCCTTCAGATCCTGGTCTCTGTCCCCTCTCTGTGGTTTTCCTGCACCCCAGTGCAGTCATTGGGATGTAGTTTCTGTGAGGAGAACTGAAACACTGTGGTCCTGGGGAGATGGAGCAGATGGGTGCTGTACTCTCTTGTCCCCTGGGCAGATGTGGGAGGCTTTGCTGTTGGCATCTTGCATAACAGTGACCTGAAAATTGAGGTCTGAAAACTTTGGTCAGCGCTGGGTGAAAGCTGTTCCTCAGGGACATTGTTGGTGGTGCATGAATACAAAATAATTGCTCATTAAAAATATGCTTTACCCTTAAGAATCAATTTTTTTCTCCCCAAATCTCAAAGCCCTTTGCTATGAGATGGGGAGGTAAGACAAACTCTGGCAGTTGAGCTGGATGTACAATTCTCTTTTCCATGGCACATCCTGTGTGTTGGGTGCGAGCTGCTCTTAGAAGAAGCTGTGTGTTTCCATGGGATCTGGCCCAGCACAGATCTCCTCATGGCACTGCTGAAATCACTTTTGGTAATAGTAAAAGCTAATGAGTTTGGAAGAGCAGAAGGATTTTTTCCTTCTGCATTTCTTTTTAAGAAAGATTTCCTATAGGTGAAAGTGACCCTAATGAAAAATGGACTAAGCAGCACAGTTAGGATTATTATAACGGCGCAGAGTAACTGAGAGAACCCATCTGTTCCATCCACCCTAACCAAGAACACCAGGGCTACTGCAAAGGCCACAGGGTTCATTCTCCATCAGTCTGACGTTACTTTAAAACTTATTTTTCACAGCACGGCTGCCTGGACAGCCGGAGCTGCGGAGCGCCGCAGGATAAAGACTTCCTGGTCGCTGACCTCCTGCTTTTATTGCCATGCAAAGTGCTCTGCAACAACAAACTGACAGCCGGGGCGAACACCCCGGGATCTCCGTGTCCCAAGTGCTCACGTCCTCTCCCCGTTGAGGTGGCAAGTTCTGCTCATGGTACTTTGTCCCCTGTCCCTGCCCATGGCAGAGGGGTTGGAACGAGATGCTTTAAGGTCCCTTCCAATCCATTCCGTGATTCTGTGATTCTGCATCTTGCCTGCAAGAGTGCCAAGGCTGAATGGGTGATGAGCTGCTCCGCAGCGGAGGCGCTGGTGGTGGAGGGAATGGTTCATGGCACAGGATGGGACCACAGCCACGGACACACAGCCCTTGGAGCCCCCACGCAGCCTGCCAGACCCTCTGCTAGCAAAACCCTCCGAGGGCTGCTGTGGGTCTGCCCTGCTGAGACTGGCACGGAGGGGAGGAGCGGCACCCCCGCGCCCCAGAGGGTTGCACGGCAGGCTGCGGAGCTCCTCCATGCAGCTGTCTTTCCCTTGGCTTAATTTCAAACATTCCTATTTATGCTATTTCCCCTCCCACACACCTTAGCATGATGCCTGCTTAAATGAGCTCCTCTCTCCTGTATCCTATATCCACACATGTGTGGCTCCATTTTTCCATCACTCCTTGTGCCCATCCACTGTACCTGGACCACGAACAGCACTGGTGTCACAATGGAAATACACAGCAAATCCTGGAGAAGAACACTAGTGGGAGCAGAGCTCCTGCCAACAACCCATCGTGGTGGGAATGTCCCCTTCTCCATCTGCACTGGGGGTGTTCTTGCCGAACCCTTGGCCAAAGCCTGACACCATGTCCAGGGGCTGCTCTGGCACAGAGGGAGCGATGAGCACTCCTGCTTCGTGATTTGCCCTCGGGATGTTTTCCATGCCCATGAACACACGCCTCCTTCCCTGGCCAAGGAAGGGAGCTGAACCATGATGGCTGCCGGACTCTGGACTGGTCATCCCTCAAAATCCCCATATGGACATCACGCCCCAGGATGCAGCAGCTCTCTCGGAGCCCCCGTATCCTGCCAGCACCATGGGTAGCCCCATGTGGTTGCCAGGCTCCCACATGCTCTCCAACCCACACCCAAACTTGCGATCCTCTTCCTTCCACAGATTTGTTTTATCTCTTTGGGAGCCTGATGCCTCCCATCTGTTCCAATGCCAGATGAAATTAAATATTTGTAGTTTCCAAGGGCTGTGGTTAGCAATAAACAAGTTAGCTAACAAGGATTTGGTGTGCTGGGGAGCTGGGGGGGTCCGCGTGGGTTGCAGGAGAGTGGGTGTGTGTGAGGGTGGGATGCAGAGAGGTATGCAGGGCTTTGTGTACATTTTCCTTTAACCAAACTTTAAATTTCAGAATGGCTTTCCACACCAGAACAGCTCGCCGGCCTCTCAATAGCGAGTAAACTCTACTTAGTTATTTACACCAAGTTTGTTTATTGCACAGTTTATGTTTATAAGCAACATTTGTCTAATCTCCCAAATCTTTCCAAAGGAATTTCGGAGGCCGCTTTTGGGGCCTGACGGCCTCTCGTGGCGCGGGGCACAGCCCTGCCAGCCGCCATCCCCCAGACGATGCTGCTCTCCCTGCCCGAGCGCACGCAAGTGAAAACGGGATTTAGGGATTTTCCCGTTGCATTCCTTCTTAATTTCTGTCTGTGTTTCAGCTGGTATTTTGTTGCTAAGTAACACTTTAGAGCTTGGAAGCATTTATGCAAGGGTGCTGCTCCCCACAGCCACAGCCCTCCCGCTGTCACTGTTAGTCACGGTGGCCTCGGAGCCTGGCCACACCACACAGGCCAAAACCACACTGTCCCCTCTGCCCGTGCTCTGAGCACGTGCACACGCACACACACGCACCCACAGCCACTCTTTTGGACGCCAAAGTTCACCAATTCCTGGCATTTCTGTGAGGCACTTGGGCCATGCCTGACGTCACTGAAAATTAATAATTTGCAGTTGTTTAGAAGAAACATTTGGTTGATATTTCCTTTCCATGTACTGTGATCAGAGGGGACCCAGTTTTTCCTATTAAACTACTTAAAAAGTTGACTCTGAAAATGAGAAGCATTTCCTCTAGTTCCACAAGTTTATTGTGTGTGAATCCCTAGAAGAATTTGGCAATAATAATTAAAATAAGGAACGATGATGCACCACCAAATGTATTTACTGTAATATCAGTGGTGCTAAAGATGTGCTTGGAAACCCATGCAAATCACTGAATAACTTTTTCCCAAACCACAGCTGGTTGAAACCATTTTCAGTAAAACACAATTTCATCTAAACACGCTGTTTTATCAGGACTGACACGTCCAGCACAACAGTGCTTAGTTCAATTTAGGCTTTTCTTAGGAATGTTCTGCTTTCCAGAAGAGAAAGTTCAACTGAAAGTGTGAATCTTAAGGGTTTAATATATTCCATTTCTAATTGGTTTTGGTTTAAAAGTCATGTATTTAAGGTCCTTGGGACCAATACTGCTTGGCAAAAATGTCCAAAGGCATCGTGCCTGGCCGCACCGCGGCCGTGGGGCTGCGTGGGGGGGCTTCCTAGCCCCAGACAAGCGCAGCTCCCCAGGGCTGCCCTGCTCTCCTCTCCCCTCAAGCTGCCAGCCGGGGTCTGCAAGCTGAGAACACAAACTGCTGTGGGAGCTAAATCGAGCTTCCTCCAAACAAGCCACAGCTACCGAGGCTTAAAATGTGGCTGGTTTTCTTCCCGCTTGCTGGGAAGCGACACGCACTTGGAACGAGGGCAGACCGCAGCGCAGCCGTTGTGGGGAGAAGTGGGGTACGACAGCAAGGGAAATAGGTGGTTTTGACACTCCTCCTAAAGAAGGAATTATCACCCTTCAGACAGCATCCACGTGTGTTACCAGAGCTGCCCATCTCTGGGCAGATGATGCTGGGACTACTCCATCCCTCCTTTTTTTTCCAGCCATGTTATCCCCTGCACCCACTCCTCAGCTCTAACAAACCTCTCTTTCTCCAGCCTCCGTGGTAATGGAAATAATCCAACTTCTCCAGTGTCCCTTCCTTCCTTCCTCAGCTTTTTGCATTTTAGCAACCTCACCTTGCCCACAGAAGCCATCCTGCCTTCACCTGCCCTGCTGGGTTGGGGCAGAGCCGGCTCTGGAAGCCAGGTCAGTGCTTGTATCAACCTGAGACTCCTCAACAGTGACTCATTTTCTCTCCCAGTGATTCCAGTTCCCCTCGGCTGACCAGGCTGCAGGAAAGCTCCTCTGGGAACAGCCTTGCTCTTTCTACTTTCCATTTGCACCCCCCCAC
>VWZW01006990.1:303932-351000 GCA_013397115.1 Edolisoma coerulescens
CGGCGGCTCCGGTGAGGGGCGGCCGGGAAGGTCCCAGCCATGGAGCGGAAGCAGTGCAGACCCCGCAGGTGCCCGGGGACCTGCAGGCAGCGGTCTGGGGGATAGGGACACAGTGGGCATACACTCCGTGGGATGGTGATGGCCACAGCAAGAGCCAGCTCTGGTATCAGTGTCCAAGCCCTGGCACAGCCCTTTGCACTAATTTGGTGAGGGCGCTCCCTGCTCTACGTGTCTCTGCCACCTGTGGCTGTGGGACAGGGAGAGCTAGTGGATGAGCTGCCCTGGGCTTTCACCTTGCCTTCCTTCATCACCCTAAAACTGGTGACTGACAGCTGGTGAAGACCAGCATTACCTGGCAGTTCCCTCTTCCCCATGCGGTCCCTGCCTGGCTGGTCCTTCCACACCATGGAGGTGAGCAGGCGTTTTGGTAACTTCTCATTGTCACCACTTTGGTGATATACCTAATTAATTACTGGGATTGTAAACCCCATTATCCACCAAAGTCGTTTCCACACTGCCAGAGCCCTCAGCTGCCCCCTCCCCTCCACCCAGCTCTGCTCTTTCCTTCCTATTCCTGTTGTTCAGATCAGAGAGCGACTTCCCCAGCCTGAGAGAAATGGGGACTAGAAGCTGACACATGGTTATAATCCAATTATACTTCGGAAAATTGCAGTGACAGAAAGCTGGTGCTGGTGGGGTGCTATCCTTTTGTCAGAGAGCCCACACAGAATATTGCATTACAGCTTATCCCCAAAGTGGAGGCACTGAAAAGGCTGATATTTATAGACTGTGGAAGGCTGTGAATTTGTTTAGAAACCCCGTCATAGTGGGCAGCATGCTGGAGGCTCTGCTGTGGCCGTTTCATGGGCTTTTCTCTGTTACTGGGTTGTTTTAACACAAAGACAGGAGCCTGAGTACTCTGTATCCTGCCCTCATGGGGAAGGAAGGGGAGGAGGTGACAAGCACCATGTTCATGTGAATGTGCAGATCTTGGCTGTGATGTGGTGCCGGGCAGGAGACCTCTGGCTCAGGATGAAACTCAGGATGAGGGCAAGAGGCAGCAGTGCAGGCAGCAGTGCCAGCCCTGGGAGGGGAGGGTGATGGTTGTCTGCAGGAGGGATCACAGCTGAATTTTGGTGTTGAAATGCTCAGGCTGGGTGTCAGAGCTTTGCACCCAGGATACTGAATTTCTCTGTCAGCCTGGTGGCTTATTTGATGCTCTTCTCCATAACCCAACCAACAGCCCATGGACTGTCCCCGTGTTTGTACCAGGCTCTCCCTGCGTTGGGCAGTGAAGAGGCCAGGGCAGCTCTCGCTCCTCCAACTGCAGCTCAGCTGGGCAGAGCCTCATGTTTGATCTTCCATTCAAATTAGCAGCGCTCAGGGTGTCTGGGTCCTTCGTCCACATGGCTGGGGTGAGTAAATAAACAAGGCTCTGCTTTCAAAGGCTTTCACAATTCATTAACTTCAAAGGAACGGGCTCTCTATTTTCTTAGCAGGTCGGTCACTCCACAGACTTGCTCTGGGTGCTGAAGGTGGTGACTGGTCATGCCAGGAAGCTGGGGCAGCTGCTGCAGGGCCCGGTGTCACACACAGAGCTGTGGCGAGGGGCAGAGGGACAGTCCATGGTCAGGGTTATGCGTAAAGAGGAGAACAGGGTAAGTAAATGCACGGGCAAGACTGGTCTGTGGCATTCCCTGCCCCAAAGAGCTGCTCCATAGGTGGCATCCAGCCTGCAGTGTGCTCGAGGCATCATCAGACAGGGTTTGCAAGCCAGGGATGGGTACCAGATCCACCCCTGCTCTGCAGAAGTCTCCCCATCTTTCCCTGGAGATGAAGGCAGCGTGATCTCGCCTGCCCTTGCCCTCTCCAGCTGTCTCTCGTGCTGCAGCACTGGATTCCTGCTTTGACTGTGCAGGCACAGGTGCTGGGGCTGCGCCCTGCGCGTGGAGCGAGCAGAGGGGGCAGAGGGATTGCGGCCGTGCCTCCAAATGCCTGTGCTGGGCACCGTTGGGGGGCTCACCTTTCATGTGGCAGCCCCAGGAATAACTCGCAGCCTTGCATAATCACAGCTGCCTGAAACCCAAGGGGAAAAATCACTGTCCTGGGATAACCCTCAGTGCCAGGCTGGCTCACCTCACGGGAAACCCTTTTTCTGAGGGAACAAAGACCTACTATAGACATATTTATTGGGAACTTATTTTGGGATGGGTAGTGCAGCTCGATCAAGCTCCTGAACTTGTGGAGAAGGGACCAGTGAGGGGCTGCGTGCCGGTGGGACCACAGCCTCCGTCGAGCTCATTTCCTCTCCAGCCACAGCACAGCAGGGGTCCCAGTGCTGGACATTGTCACTGCCCAGTACAGTGGAGCCCCTGGAGAGAGCTGGGCTTGAGACAGACAGTCTTGCTCCGTGCAGGGGCATCTGCTGCTGGCAGAGCTGTCCCTGGACCCCCACATTCCCCAGATTATGCCAAGGAGGAGTTCCAGCTGTCTGGAGACAGGCTAGGGGTTCCTTTCTGGGGCGGTTAAGGGGTTCCTTGCTGAGGCACAGCACTAGGACATGAGGGCCATGGGAGCCTAGGGCCCTCTGCAAGCTGCACCTGGTCCAGCAAAGGCGAGTGTGTGGTTAGTGCTGAGTCCTGGTGACTCCAGCACTTGGCTGTGGTAGGAAGGTCTTTTATCCCCCAAAAGAACACAGCTCCCAAAGGCCGAGCAGTCCCCAGTTAGCCCCTGGCTATCTCCCAGGCTCTGAGATGTTAAGAATGCATTTTGGATAGATACAAATAACCAGAACAATGAATTGACCCTTCGATATGGCCCCCACCTCCATAGAAACAGAAGCCAAACAAACAGGCATAAGCCAGCCCTGTCAGCAGAGTGACAGCATGTGCTTAGTTAGTCTATCCCTGCTTCCAGCATTAATTGCTTTGTTCCTTCTCAGATTAATTGATGAATTGCTGTGTGGACATGCGGTGCCTCTCCTTGCAGCCACTGGTGTGTGTAACCCTTTGGCCTTTGCTGGGCACAGACAGTGTGGGGACGTCGTCCCCTCCCATGCGTGCCCGCTGCTGCCCAGCTGGAGGTGAGCAGCTCCTGCCTGGTAAACATGGGAAGGTGATTAGGCTGCAGGTTCAACTGCAAGCAGGAGTAAAGGTCAAAAAGTGAAATTAAAATCCTGATGTCAGACTTGGGTTTCCAACCAGGAGCTTTTGTGCCTTCCCAGAGGCCTTTGGCAGGCACAGTGCACTGGAGAGAACTGGTTTCCCATCACGAGATCCATCCCACACCATGGCATCAGCTTGGACCTGGCTCCAAGCCCTCCCTTCCTTGCCCACCAGACCAACAGGCTTCTCTTGGAGCAGCTCAATGTGCCCGAGCACCCAGGTTCAGATGGATCGCCGCAAATCCAGCTGTGTTAGTCACGGAAGTCACTGAAGGCCAGAAATGGTGCAATAACACCTAAAAATACCCACACTGCGCCGAGCAGCCCCGGTTTCCGTCATCCTCCAGAGGCATCTGTGTATTGTGTGTGCGGGAGAGCTGGGGAGAGACCGGCCATAAATCCTGCCGGCCTCGCTCGCGGCCTCTCCCGCCCGCGCCGGCCCGGTGCTGTCTGGCGGGCGCGAGCCCCAGCTGTCATCGGCAGATCAGACAGGGCTGAAATTTGACAGGCCTGTGGAAAAACACGGGGTGACATCACGCAGAGACACCGGCCCACTGATTAATCTCCAAGGTCAGTGGCTGCTTTATTTATAACCAGGGAAGGGTTTGAGGTGGGTTTTTACAGGAGTGGAGCAGCATGGGCTGCCTTTTCCTCATCCCCGGAGCAGCTGCCTTCCCATGCTGGTGGGGACACCTCTGCCTCATCTGGACACCACTAGAGCAGCTGAAATGGCTCAGGAGCACCAAAATCAAGCCTAAACCAGCACTGGAGCCCATCTGGAGGGACTGGTCCCTCTGTGGCACTGGTGCGCCTCGTCTGGATTCCAGCTGTTTTCTTTGCTCCTGGAGTTCCTCCTTACCCTCCCCAGCAGAAACAGCTCACCTCCCCCCAAACACAGCACATCAAACTTGAAATGTTTTGTGAAACTCTTGTCAAGCTTTGGAGGAAAGGGAAGGTGGTCCCCAGGGCAAAAATGTTCTGTTTCTTCAATTTCAAAACAACATTTCCCATTTCCAATGGCTGTTTGTTCTGTGGTTTTTAACATTTTCACTCTGCTTTGTAATGCAAACCAAAATTACAGTTAAAATAATATATTTTGAGTTTATCAGTTTGAAGCATTTCAAGCCATCCATTTCTCTAGGTTTTCTTTTACAGATAACCTGGAAAGCTTTGGGGTGGGTGATTCTGAATTGGAACAGAAACAGGTTTCAAAATGTTTTGCAAAGGCAGAACTTCATCCCTGTTGCCAAGTGGGAAGTGGCCAAGGGGGAAAAAAACCCCTATCAGGTATATCTCTAGCATTGTTTCTAAGTAGACAATTTTTCCTGTGATTAATGAAAATGGGGAAATAGGGCCAAATCCTGCACATGCTTTGACTGCAAAGCTTGAACAAACACGCTGGTTGGGCTTTGGCTGGAGTGACCAGGTTTAATTAGCTCTCTCCTATCTAGGGATGTGGGTTGTTGCTGTCAGTGCAAGGAGGGATTTATGTTTCCTTTTCCTCAGGAATACGATCAATGTCTGAGTATTAAGAATAATCATTTCACCAATGTAAGGCAAATTTCTTATCCTACACTGCTGATAGTGAGGGGGATGCTGTGGGCCACGGGTCCGGGTGGGATGAGTGCCCGACAGTGATGGGGATTCCATGCTGTTGTCATGAACCCACGCTCAGCTCCTGGACACAGGGGTCACCTTCTCCTGGGTGGAGGTGACCCACCTGGGCAAAAGTGACCCACTGCGCTTATGCAGCCTCACCTCAAGTCCTGGGCATCACAATATAAGAAGGTTATAAAGCTGTTGGAGAATGTCCGAATGAGGGACATGAGGATGGTGAAAGGTCTAGAGTGGCCATACAAGGAGTGGTTGAGATTACTTGCTTTGTTCAGCCAAGAAAGGAGCTGCTCCTGGGCTGGTGGCATCATTGCAGCAACTCTCCTGATCAAGGTTCCCGCAGGTTTTTTTCTGCCCTTTGAAGCAGGTAGTGCTGTGCCTCCCAATCCAGATCCGTCCTGCTCCCTGTTGAAGCCCAGTGTGGTCACTGAGTCCTGATGAATCTCCACTGAACTGCTTGAGGTTTTGCAGCTCAGCATGGTGAGGAATTTGGAAGGAGAAAGAAGGTGGAATAAGTGAGGAAGTGCGGAGAGCCCAAGCATAACTCCAAACTAGGGCAGGAAATGCACCACACACAGCTCTAACCTTATCATCCAGGATGGATTTTAAGTGCTTCTTCAGTGACTCATCGTCCCTGAATGGGTTTGAAGGACTGACTGCCGGAGAGGAAAGGGCAGGGAGCTCAGATCAGATAACAGGTTATTACAAAGCCCTCATGCTGCACGGAGCATCTGCCAGGGCAGCAGCCAGGGCTGGTCAGCCATGGGGAGGCACAAAATATGGTCTCTCAAGTGTGATTCAGGTGGGCAGGGGGTAGAGAACAAGGCCTCTTTCTCCTCTTATTTATCATAGAATCACAGGATGGTTGGGGCTGGAAGGGACCTTGGAGATCATCTTATTCCGACCCTCTGCCATGGGCAGGGACACTTTCCACTAGACCAGGGTGCTCCATGGCATGCTCAGACTGGCTCAGAAGAATTCCAGGGATGGAGCAAGGTTTATGCTCAGTCCTGGCCAGTCTCATTCCATGGGCACTCTTGGTGCCTCTTGCCACATTCAGAAATTTCTTCTGAAGTTTAGTGGTTCCCTTGTACCCTGGCTCCCAGAGTCAGGTGAGGATGGGGGAAAATACAGTCTGAACACACATTACTGAGCAAAACCCGCTGTAAAAAGCCCTCTCTGTATTGTGCCTTACATGAAAGATACTGCTGTGGTTCAGAGGTTAACTTTTATCTTAAGCTCAGCTAGAAGCTGAAGAGTTATAGCATTTTTTAAAATATCAGAAAAACATTTTTAAAAAGGACAAATACTGATCTCTGCTATGTTGGTAATAATGGGGAGAAATTTAATGAAAGTCTGTAGAAGCTTCTGATTTACTCTTGTGTGAGATTGGATAGAAATAGCCCAAAGAATCTCATTGCTGCTGCCCAGATTCAGCTGCACAGCAGAGAGCTATTAATGCTCTGTTTTCTTGCCTTTGGTCAATATATCTTGCAAGGCAGGAGGAAGCTGGATTATGTCTGCGAGTGTCCCAATGTCATGCTATGTCGGATAATGAACTGTGGATAAATTGGATCAGCTTTTCAGTTGCCAGCCTCTCAGAAATCCAACAAGGAGTCAGGGTAGCAAGCTGTGCTTTCAGCCTTTGCTCTGATAACCTGTGTGCTGCTGTCAAGAGCTATTGTGGTGATTCCAGGCTGGAGCAGGTGAAAATCATTGTTACGCTGGAAAATGTACATCTCTGTTTGGCTTGGTGCTTCCCCATACCTTAAAAATGTCTGGTCTGGTGCAAATCCACTTTTCAAGGAAATAAAGATGTAATGAGAGCGGCTTCTTGCTGAGCTGAATTCAGGCACTGCTTTTGACCTGGTTATTCAGCTGAGGAGTGTGACTTGAGAAGCATCCAGCCTCTCTGGAGGAATGCAAAGACCCTGAGGTTGGACACCTAAAGGTTTGTGTTTCCATGGAAATGGAAGGTTTGATGCAGAGTTACTAAAGAATATTGAAAGACCCCCACTTTGTAGCAGGCCCCTCAACCCTGGCAGTGGAGAAGCCTTGCCAGCTCCTCTCCTGCCCATCTGCTGTGGTACCTGTCATGATGGACACCCCTTCCCTGCCCAGTGCCCTGCAGTGTGTGTGCTCAAAGGATCAGCCTCTGTGCTCCCAGTGGGCTCCAGCTCACTCCTGGTGATGCTGGGATGGGATCCCAGCTCCACCAGCACTGCCACGTGCTGTCCCTTTGGCAAGGGGGACCCCTCGGCTGTGGCTCACTGAGGTTTCAGCAAGTCTGGGCATTGTGGTGAAGGTGATGGCATCGTGTGCTGCTGGGTGACACAGGGTCTTGGATTCGCTCCAGCCATTCCAGTGGCTGCAGCCTCCTGCTCCCGTCTGGTGAGATGCTCTGGGGGCAGTTGGAAAGCTGGGGTCACCTTGAACACCGAGGAGCCTGAATCATAGAAATTTTCAAATTATTTTTGTTGGAAGGGACCTTAAAGCTCACCTACTTCCAATCCGTGCCATGGGCAGGGACACCCTCCACTAGAGCAGTTTGCTCTGAGCCCTGTCCATCAGGGCCTTGGACGCTTGCAGGGATGGGGCAGCCCCAGTTTCTCTGGGAAACCTTTGCCAGGGCATTTTTGCATAAATAATTTCTTCCTAACATCTAATCTAAATCTCTCAGTTTAAAACTGCTCCCCCCTGTCCCCGTCTGCCTGTGTAAATCCCCTGTAGCTGGCAGAAAGCTGAGCCCGTTCCCTGCGTATCCCTGAGGAGCTCAGCCCCACACTTCATTATGGCTTTAGAAAACCCTGGAGACTCGGTCCCGGGGGCCGCTGTGAGCGGGGGGCTGCCCGTGGGCAGGGTGTCTGTATTTTCATTGGAGCTCCCGGGAGCGTAATCCTGTTAAGGGCTGAGCGTCTGATTCAGCTGTCCTGCTATATGGCTAATCCTGCCAGCGGGAGCGAGCATTATCCCGCCGCTCCGCGGCCCCTCCAGTCGCTGGGGTCACCGCGGGTGTCTCCGGCCCCGCTGCCAGCCCCGCTCTCCTCCCTCTGGGAAGCAAGCCTCCAGAAAACCTGGGAATTGTGTCCCACCCCGGGGAGCTGTGCAAGGCTGTGTGGGCTCCTTTGAACTCTGCTGAGCAGCTTAGGGCCCCGGGCACGGCGGGCACGAAGCCCGGCACCCCGGCCAGAGCATGGGGAAATTCCGGCTTTGATCCCATTGTCCGCTTTTGGGGCTGTGCCGTTCAATAGATCACAGCCAGGGAGTTAATTTACTCATTATCTATACATTTGCCAGGCTTTAAATGCCATTTTTGCTCATGTCTTCCCTTCATTTGTGTGACTTCCCCTTATTTTGGGGACTATTGCCCTCCTGCTGTGGCTGGGTCTTGCAGGCAGGGCATGTTCTGGTGGGGTTGGTGTCACTGCTGGCTGCCTTGGCTTCTTGGAGGGTTGAAAATGCTCTTTAAAAATAAGATTGCTACAGAAAAGGCCATTTTAGTTGCAAATATTTTTTGATAGCATGTGGGTTTTCCCATTTCTCCACTAAAAAAATAAAAAAAAATCCAGTACTGATGAATAAGAAATATGTGGATAGAGCTGGTAATAAAACGGGTTGGGTCCTTCTGGCAGCTGTGGAGGTGTGGAGATCCACGGGGAATCCACAGTGCCAGGGGTACTGAAGGTTTCACTGTGAAACCTTGCAGTGGGTTCATTTTGGCCGTTTGATTAAATTTGGCTACAACCCTCCCCTTGAGCAGATGCTCCAGGAATGCCCATTTCATCACTTTCCACTATAACCTGAGAGACAGTGAATCTGGGGTTAAAAGCCTGAAGGAAAGCTGATAAATGTGTATAATATAAACTATTGAAAACTAAAAAATTCTGAAAACACTGGAGAAAGTAAATACAATAAATTTGGGGCGACATTTCTCTTCCTATCTCAGGTTTTCCAGCGACAGCTTTCCAGCCCTCCAACAGCCTAGAACTCCACGTCACCTCCATACAGGCCGGGCAGGAGGAGATTGATGGGTGCTGCTGGCCACAGCTTCGGTCTATGGGCAGAGCAGGGGGATGTGAAGCTGTGGCTATGCAAAACATGGTGAGGACATTTTGCTTTCCTGCCTGGCTTTTTTGATTTCCAATTCCCCCTTGGCTGTCAGAATCCTGCCTACAAACACCTGTCCATGACCCAGGGCTGCGGGCAGGCAATGGGATGGCAATGGGCACTGGGCTCCAGGTCCCTTCTGGTGCCACTCGCAGTCACAGGGGGTCTTGTGAAGATGCTGAGATGCCTCCAGAGCTCTGCCAGGTCACTGTGTGCATTCAGCATGGTCCTGTTTATCCAACAGCGCCAGGGCACTCAATCCCTTTAGGAGGGTGAGTTATACCATGTTTACTGGCTGGCGTGTGATGCTGTCAGCCTGTGGGGCCCAGGCGGAGCTCCCCAAAGCCATCGGATGAGCATCCAAGTGACCCACAAGCATGCGGTCTCCCTCGGGGTCCAGCTCTTGGCTCTCCACCAACCTTACTCCTAATAATTTTGCCTAAATGCTTTGCAAATCAGCCAGCAACCAATTTATCCCTGAAGTATTTTGGAGATGTCACTGCGAGAATGTTAATGGCGCATGATTCAGCGGGTCCGGCGAGCTGGAACACGCGCGGCCAGGCAGCAGGCGGATGTGGGCGGGCGCTGGGACAGCAGGCAGGGGACAGGGATTTGTTAATGGTGGGTCATCCTGGCCCTCAGACCCTGCTTCCCACTAGTGCTGCTTGGCAAACGGGGGGAGAGACGGAGCCATTGAGCTGGCGAGGATATCATGCTTAAAACTTGTTATTTTTGGACGGAGTGTCCAAGCCCCCTCTCCCCCTGTGGCATTAAACACGGTTGTTTATTGGAGCTGACAGAAACACAAGCAGTTGTCAGTTGCTTCTGCAAGAGTCATGTCCCCCAGCAGTGGAAGGAACACAAGGGAGCTGATGACTAATTCAGCGTTGAGTTTTATATGCTCCCAGATAACGGGTCCCATATGTTCCCCTCTGCAGCCCGAGGGGAGAGCGGCTCGTTTGGCCGCGGGGCAGGAAGCCTCGGTGGCTCCAGGGCTCCCAGGAACTGGAGCCGGGGCAGGGGGCAGGGCCAGGACCACGCCATGCCCGGCTCTGCCCCTCACGCCTGAGCGCGTGTCCTTCCTGCTGTGGCAGCCAGAGCCGTGCTGTGGTTTGTTGGTGCAGCCCAGACCTTGGGAGGAATATTGGGAACGCGTGTATTGGCAGCGCCAGGGCTGGGGCTGCTGGCGAGCTTTGTGGGCAGCACTCAGCCAGGTTGGGAAGATTTATGAAGAGATCAAAAAGTCTCCAGTCTACCCTGGCTAACCTGGATCTGTTACTCTGCAAGAGACCATCGTGATCTAATTGATGCCCTTCACTTGGAGCTGTCTCTCGGAGCATGTTGGGAGGACCCAGCAGCAGGGGAAGTGGTGTTTCCTCAGCAAGCTGCTGTGTCATTAAAACAACTGCTTGGCTCTCACAAATCACACTTAGTAAATCCGTGTGCAGCTTTATTGCAAGAGAGATTATGAGATCCTGGGGTGCAGTTAAAACCCATGTGAAGCATGTGTAGACCACATCCTCCCTGGGCACCCGTGCTCCTGGTTGCACATTCCCACGTGTGCCCATGGGTGCTGCCCACACGGGTGCCTGGCTTTGGAGCAGCGCAGGAGCTCTCTGGAGGAGCAGAGGCACTGTTAGGTGATCACACAATTCTGAGTGAAGGAGCGAGTAGTAGGAAGAGCATTGCCTCTCACAAACAGCTGTCTGGGGCCAGTGAAGTGCTCCCCACACTCTGCTCTGAGGTCTTGCTGCTGGCACATCTGCTCCCTCCCCTGCCCTTTACCAGACTTGGCAGCCTGTCACTCCTCGGGGCAGCACCTGGGAAGTCAGGCACACAGGCACAGCTATGGGCTGATGCAAATGGCTGTTTAAACAGGCATGTGGCATGTTCCTGAGTGGCTGACTCTGCAAATAATTCCCCAGTCTGGGAGAAGTTTGGCATCCCAACCGCTGGGAAATGAAACGCAGCTGTGGTGACTGTATCTGTCCTGCACTGACTGACACATCAGAGCCTGGCGGCCGTGCCCGGGCTGGTCACCTGCTCCCTGGACAATTCTGACCGTGTGTACTTTTAAACTCCAAGTGCAACCTGAGTCCAGAGCTGGCAAAAACAGTGGGTGGTGAGGGTGAGGCTGGCAGCAGGAGCCTGAGACCCTTCCTGCAACAATGCCCTTGATATCCATCATTTCTTGGATGTGATGCCCTCAATACCCATCATTTCTTGGATGTCACAGGCCCAGGAGGACAGGCTGTGCCAGGGCTGTCCTGGCTGCTCTCGACTGGCTCTTGGAGGAGAGTTCCCCTCTGGGTGCTGCTTTTCTCCAGCGCTGATCCTTGTTTGACCTCATCCCTGGTTCCCTGCAGAGGTGGTCCCGGTAGTGGCGCTTCCAGGGGTGAGCTGCCAGCCCGGCCCTGCGCTGGAATTCCTGTTGCAGTGTCTCCAGCGAGTTCCCATCTGTTACTTTATTCATGTGATTAATCTGCCAAAGAAATTCCTGATGTAAACACAGCATTATCAGAATTTACTCCGGACTTGGCCCCTGGATTCTCTGCCAGCTTTTGCTGGAATTGCACTTCTGCTCCAGCAACACTTCAGTGCAAACAAACCAGCTGAAGGCAGGGCGGGAGCCACGGGGCGGGCTGGGGAGGCAGGGATGCTCCAGGTCAGCCCTGGGAAAGGCTGCGGGTGCGATCCTACAGGGATCAGCTGTTTGCAGTGCAGCAGGAGGCAGCGGACTGCCGGGGCCGCTGGAATGTTTCGGCGTTCTGGAGCATGCCAGGAAAAAGACCTGTTGCAAATGCGACCGTATTCGCCTTCCCTGCTCGCACAGAGCGGGCAGTAGCAGTGCCCCTCACACCGGGAATCCCGAGGGATGGGTCCCACACCGGGGGTCCTGACACGAGTCCCACAGCGCCGCCTGCTCGGTGTCCCCGCGGGCAGCGGCCGTGCCGGGCGGGTCCCCACGCTCGTTGTCATTCGTGGAGGAGTAGGACGGACAGACGGACCCCGGAGGGGCCGGAGCTCGGGGATGCGACGGAGCCGGCGGGGCCAGGGACGAACCCGCAGCGCTACCTGCTGGCTACCGGCCCGGCTGGCTACCGGCCCGGCTCGTACCGGCCCGGCTGGTTCGGGCCCCGCCAGTACCGGCCCGCGGGGCCACCGCGCCGGGGGGGACACGCACCTGCGGGAGATGCGCGGGGTCACAACTCTGAGTGGGAGACGCGGGGGGACCCCAGCCTTGCACGGGAGGGCCCCAACCTCGCACGCGATTTGGGGGATCACAGTGAGCATCAGGAGCTGCGTGGGGACCTCGCCAGTCTTGTGCCCCGCGTTGCCTTTCTGAACTCTGGCCTGCCAGCGCGACTTAGTGAGGGTGTAGCAGGGGAGCATCCAAAAAGCTGCTTTTCCGCTGAAATAATTGTGTTTTGAACTGGGTTTTGAGGCAAAGGGCTTTTGAGAGGACTGGAGATGCTGGCAAGAACCGGTGCCACATCGACTGGTAAAGCAAGTTCCCAGCAAGGTGGCAGGAGGGGGACCTAGGACTGTCCCTCAGGCACAGGTAAGGTGGGTCATGGATTGACCCTTGCAGGAGTTTCCCTCTTTAACTTGATGTTAAAATGATGCTTGTGGATGTGTAGTTGTGTGTAGAGCTGTTTGTACCTACCAAAATCTCTGCTAATGCAAATAATGAAAAGGCTCCCAATTGTTTATTTCCTGACCCTTCATGGGCAGTGACAAAACACTGCAACTTGTCCCTCTGCAGGCTCTGTGTCCAGTGTGCTGGGATCAGGATGCTCCACGGTCAGAGAAAGTCTCTCATGAAAGGTATTTTTCAAAAGACTTTTTTTGCCCTGGAGCAGCTGTGGAATATTTCAATGTATAAAGTAATTTTTCTAGCTATTTTGTCAAAGAGAAGTTTTTAATATAGATTATCTTCTAACTTTATAGAGCTTTTATCTCTTTTTTCATTCAGTGGGAGAAAAAGGCACTTCCCACTCGCTCCCCTGAGCAGCATTCCAGCTGGGATGGCTCTCCCACACCCAGCTCCATCCCGCTGTCAGTGCACTGTCCTCTGCATGATCTTCTCAGAGCCTTTCAGAGCCCTGGTGGGTGTTTATGCAGGAGGGCACCGTAACCCTTCCTCGCTGGTCATGTCTGGGGGAGATAAAAACCTGCCCATGTACAGCAAGGGGAGAAACTCGCCCTGCATCCAGCTGGGTCTCCATCCCTGTCTTCTCCGGGATTTAGTCCTGGTCTTTTTCTCCCTGCTGCTGCTCCTCCGAGAGGTGGGAGTGGGTTCACAGTGAGCACCCAGAAGTGGGTGCTGTGGCCAGCGCATGAGCCCTCCTCCATCCCCACTCTTGTTCTTCCCTTGCCTCCTGCCTGCTGTGACAGATGGTCCCTGGTTAAGGGGGGCTGGAAGGAGGTGGCTCCGGGGGTCCTACTCCTGCACGCCGATGGTGGGAAGATGTGGGCACAGGGCAGGATCCCAGCACCGCTCCCACAACAGTCCGCAGCCATCACTCGCGCACGTGAGCTCTGTGTTTGTTTTTGTAATCCCCCTTTTTTTAATTGTGATTTTAGCGGTGGTGAAAGGTGCTGGATTGACAAGCCGTGGAGACGGAAGGGCCTCTGGACTCCACTGAAGTTTACATTTACAAAGGACACAGAGAATAAATAGAAGACAGTGTTTAGAGTCCTCTGTAGACACTTCAGACTTGCTTATAATTCTGCAGCAATTCCATCACCTCCAAAGTGATTGATTCTCTCTATAAAGTCTCGCCTTAAAACATTTTCCTGTGTGTCAGGGGAAGAAGTTTATTACACTTTACTGAAAGGGCAGGATTTGTATTGAGCTGAAGGTTGAGTCCTTCCCAGCCCTATCCCCAGGAGAAAAAATAATCAGAGTGCTGGGAAAAAGGAGCCTGACCCAAGGCAGGCGTGTGGTTTGTGGTTAGCCAGGTCGAGTGCCGGGTGTGGGGATGGAGCTCTCCCTGAGTGCTCCAAACAGGGCAGGAGTAACAGATTTTCATCAAATTATTGTTTTCTAAAAGCTTACATTTTCCTTCAGTGGAAACATGAGATGCATCTGCTTTTGACAAAGAGCAAATAATTTTGTTTCATTAAATCACCAAACACATTGAGAGGAGACTGCTTTGGGTTGGAGCTGCTTGTGTTCTGATAAAAGTACCAGAGATCACAGGCTTTAGGTCTAAATTTCATTCTATATTTCCACTGGAGGAGTTGTTTTGGTTTGGTTTTAGTATGGAAAATTCAGGGCAAGGTAATGCTTTCTCTCCCTGTGCCAGGGCATTCCCAGGGCATTCCCTGGGGCTCTGTGGGGAGCTCAGCTGCACTGGTGCACTTGCAGGAAGGCAGTGCAGGTGATTTGGGAGCTTGGATGGGTTCTCAGGTGCTGGAGGCAACGTGTCCCTTCCCACACAATGCTGGCAAGGGTCTTGGTGCTACAGGGGGGCTGTGGGATGCCCAGCTGGGCTGGAAGTGGGAAGCTCCCTGCTTTAAAAGAAAAGGAAAATCTATGTAAGGGGTCACTGGGTAATGAAATCATCCAGAACGGACACAGATTTCACCTTGGCAAACATCGGGATACCTTGGGGATGTTAATTTTATAAACCGTCTGAAAACAGCTCACATTTTACCCCTCCAACACTGGCTCTGGGCCGACTCCAAAGTTTGCCCAGTGTGGCAGAAGACATGTCAAGAGCAATGAATAAAAATAGCGGAGTGTGCGGAGCCTGTCAGGAGAAATAAATCTCCTGGGCCGTGTCCTGGGCTGGGGTTGGCTTTGGGAGGAAGGCACGGACAAACACCACAATTCCACAGGGATTGCTTCCAGTCCCAGCTGATTGCCTGGACAGAGGGATGTGACCCTGGGGAGCAGCAGGGCTGTGTGGAGCATCCTCAGCCCCAGCCATAGCCACAGTTGCTGCCCCTATGTGGGCAGGACAGAGTCTCCCAGTCTCTTTCCTGGCCTCTCCTGACTTCTGGAAGTGAAACCTGGGACTAATCCAAGTCTGCTTATTTCTACAGGTTCATAATGGTTGGACTCAATGGTCTTAGAAGTCTTTCCCAACCTTAATGATCCTATGTTTTTATAAAACTCTCGGGAAGGGCAAACAGTGGGTGGTTTTTTGTGGCATATCAGGCTGCTGTAAGCACCAGATGCCCTTTCTTGCCCCTCTGCCAAGCAGTTTCTCCATGCAGGTGAGCCAGGCTGATGTGAGCATCAGAAATGGGCAAGGTCCACCTGCCAGGGCTCCCCACATCCCAGAGTGCTGACACTCACTAACCTGAGGCTTCCTGCAGTTCATTTGCCTCTAATATAGCAGCTGATAAAATACCCAGTTTCTTTAAATGCCTGTTGAACAAAGCCCACATTCCCAGCCTCAGCACACGCAGAGCCCTCTGGCCCTGGCTGTGGAAATACAGAGCAGATGCTGTGAGAAGACGCCATTTTCTCAGTTGCATTTTAGTTGCCTGGAACAACAAGTGCTTGGTGGCCTTTGGTGGTGGCACTGGTGTCACCCTGTGCCTGTCTGGTTGCTGGGCTGGATCTTTGCATCAGCCTCACTCCTGGCTCTCAGACATCAGACTGGGGGTGCTGACAGTGCTGGTGGGAGCTGGGATGTCTTCCACCCCGCCCCTCCTCTGGAGCATCCCTGGGATCAGGGCTGGATGCTGCCGTGCAGCCATGGCCACTGGTGCTGATTTATCACTGGACCCACCGGCAAGGAATTAGCTGTGTCTGCCTACATTTAATCTCCAGTTTGATGTTTTAGGGAGAACCCAATGTCAGTTCAGTTAATTGCCTACTAAAGACTCTGCTCCTTCCCTGCTTTCGTGCTAAATTCACCTTTTCTTCTTTCCTTTCTGCAATGCCCTCAGGTAAAAGACAAATGGCAACATATAAAAAATGACCCGAGTCAGTTAATTTGAACCAGAGGAGACAAAAACAGTCTGGAGGCAGAGCTGGATTTATCTTTTCTCTCCGATGGAGCCCCTCCTCCAGTGATGGCTGTTGGATGGTGCGAGGAGCATCTGAAGCAAATTGAGGGTAACCTTTCATTCCGCAGGGATCTTCCAGCAGGGTTTGCTGGTCCCAGGGACATCTGCAGCCCTCATGTTGGATTTTGGCAGCCTCTGAGCCCATTGTCAGCCAGTTCCATTGCATTAACTGGTAATGGATAGAGAGATGTCTGCCAAGTCGGCCCATGCATGTGGAGCCACGAGGGGCTGGGAGCTCTGGCCACGGGCACGGGGATGGTGACAGAGCTCGGGCAGCTCTCGGCCCCAAACTGCAGCGCTTTTCCTTCTCTGTCCTATTTTCCTCCTGGGCTGAGCGGGTGTGTGCGGGTGCCTGGGCAGCCATCTGGACCCGACTTAGGGAGGAGCTGGGAAAGCAACCAGAGTCTCGCCCTGCCTGCTAATTCAGAGGGATTTTTTCCTTCTTGTGTCCAACAACATGGAAAAATGAGAATGATGCATATCAAAAAGAGGAACAGGGAAGCTTGACCTCTGGCTTGTGAGCTGTTGGACCAGCAGCTCAGCAATGAGAAGCCAAATGTCAGACTCATGATGCTTGTACTGCAGTGTTTAGGGGTTTGTCAATTAGTTTTTCCAAGTTCTGAGGTGCTTGACTGTGCATTGGTCATGGCTTGGTCACTGTTACAAACTCACTTTTATGTCCACGCTGATTCAACACCAATCCTCAGCCCTCCTGGCCATTCCCTTCCCTTCAGTTTTCCAGCTCATTTTCTGATTTATGATCAAAATCATACACTGACCAAGGAGTCCGATCAGGATGCTTTATAAAACTAATTGCATTCCATAAGCTCTTTCCCTAAATCACCTTCAGTGTGTTTAGAAACTTCCTATCCCTTGTTCCCTGTTTTGAGGTTGTGCTGTGCAGGGCCAGGAGTTGGACTTGATGGCCCTTGTGAGTTCCTTCCAACTCAGCATATTCTGTGATTCCATAATTCCGTGATTCGTTGTGCCTCAGCTGATGGAAGGACAGGTCAATGAAGTGTCAGGCCCATCCCTGATTGTGGGAAACAGCCACATCTGCTGGCACCCAGAGGCTCGGGTGCTCTGGAGGGTGCCCGTCAGTAGGTTCAGCGTCTTCACAGAATCCCTGCTGTGTCTTGCACTGAAGCCCTGATAAATCCCTGCTCCTTTTCTTTTTTTAGAAGATTCCTGCTGCTTTTGCTGCCTTTCAGGAATTGTTTGTTTGGTTTTAGCACAATATAAGCAAACTGGAGATTGCAGGAAATTGCAGTGCCCTCAGCAAAGTGCCTGACTCCTATGGAGGAGTGTTTCCACACAGATAGTAATGACAAAGCAATGATTTTGTCCCAGAGAAAGTGAAATGTGCACAGATAAATTTTATCCAGTAGATCAACAGCTTTTAATTTTCATCCCTCAAACCCAAGCCTCTTTCCCTGGAAGTTCAGCTGTGGGTGGCTCCAGAGGCTGCGAGTGCTTTGGACAAGGAGCTGTAAGAATCTGTTCTAAGCTCCCTGCTCCCTGTCCCGCTGTTCCATTGCTCCCTGCTCCATTCTCCATTGCTCCCTGCTCCATCTTCCATCCTTTGTTATGCCATGCTCCCTGCTCCCTGCTCCCCCACTGTAGGCAGCCCTAGCTCAGGAAGGGAGGGAGGGAGGAAGGGAGGGAGGAAGGAAGGAAGGAAGGAAGGAAGGAAGGAAGGAAGGAGGTGGCCGGTGGCTGGCTGGTGGGAGGCTGGTAAAAGCTTCTGTCCTGGGATTTTGGCTGCCAGCCTTGTACCAGCAGGGATTTGGATTGCCTGGCTCAAGCTGAGCACAGCACAGTGCTGTGGGTGCTGTGGGTGCTGTGACAGTGCCAGAACACCAGCAGCAGAACATGGCCCTCCCTGTGTCACTTACGGGAAGCAGAAAAACAATCCAACCCAGGATAACGGCCAAAACATCTTCTGGGGGACTTACAGCTTCCTAACTTTATTTTAAAAAGAAGGAAAAAAGTAAATTTTCTCAGTCAGAGTGCTGCTATTATCATGCAATGGCACTTAGGAATATTATAAACAATGGTGTCAGTTTATAGGGCTGGAGACATTTTCCGGTGGCTCGCTCAGCTTCCCTCTCCTCAGCGAGCTGGAAGTGGGGCAGGATGGCCAGGACGAGCCTGGGAAATGAGGGATAATCAGAAGGGTTTGTGCAGACATTGGGGCTTCCCATCCATGCCCCAGCTCCTTCTGGCAGCTGAGGAGCTGAGTTGCTCCCTGTTCCCTCCCCAGGCACAGGCGTCGCTTGCCCTGGCTGCTGCTCGCAGCCAAGGTGGGATGATTCTGGCTCCTGAAACCTCCCCGGCAACCCCTCCCCGCCCCACTCTTCCCGGTCTGGTCCTCATTTTCTCCCACCTCAGCACTTTCTCTGCCTGCAGCTCCGTCAGCTGGCAGGCTGTAAATCAGAGCCCAGGCTTGTGTGGCCGGGCTTTGCTCAGCCAGCGCAGCCGAGGGAGACGCTGTTTTGGAGGGGTGGGGAGGAATTATCTCGGCAGCAAAGGAAACCACCCCGCGTGTGTTCTCTGCTGGCCCTCGCTGCACGCTCTGTTACACTTTCCTACACAGGCACAGCTGCTGTGTGAAGGATTTTTCCCTGCAGCAGAGCATCCCACTCCGGGCGTTGCCGGCTCAGAGCCTGGCGTGCGATGCCCGAGGACGGATGCGCCTCTCCTGCCGGAGGTGCCTGCGAGGGCGTCCACCGCTCTCTGCTCCTGGTGTGCTCAGATATGAATGGGTCTGCTCCATGCCTGCTCTACAATGCTAAACCCCCCCAAAAACCTACTTGGTTCTGCATGTTCAGGGCTGCAAAACACGTGCTGGAGCTGGATTGCTGGCGCTGCGGTTCCTTACCTGGCAGATGGAGCATGTAAGGCACACCCTGCAATGCTCTCACATGGAGCGGCAGAGGATTTATAAGATCAGTACGTGACTGACAGATAAGGGACTCCCACAGAGCAAAGACAAGAGCAGGGGAACCACAAAGCTCTGAGCTTGGACCTGAATCAAGGAATTCACAGCCCCTCTTGTTCAGGCAGGTTCTAGCAGAAAATTTGCCAAATCAACCAAATGCCATTAAAACTTTCTTGAGTAAGGGTTGGGCCAGAAATGGGTTCATAAAAAACACCCACCAATGGCCCCATGTCCCACCCTGGTATTTATGAGATGCACGTGGAGGGTGTTGATAGCAGAGACATTTTTGTAATTCAGTAAAACGGAAAAAGAGATTCCTCTTGATGAGGAGGGGTGGTGACTTTGAGCGCACTGAGGGTGATGAAGGAGATCATTCCATTGTTCTAAGATTTCCATAACTCACTGTGCTTAAGCACATAAAAATGTAGACATTCTGGCAATAAAGTTTGGGTAATTTTTGAGTATGAATCAAAAATCTCTCCCTCGTGCTCCCCTCCCCCTTGTTCTGCCTTTTGTTGTTGCTGCAGGCGCTGCCCCCCCCTCTCGCCCGCTCCACCCCATGGCCTCTCGAATGGAAAAATGTCTTCAGCAGAAACCTCCCAGCTTTTCATTCTCTAATCTGCAGCATCTGTGCCCAGCCCCGATGCTCCTGTGGGCGGCCACGGCCTGGTCTTCCCCCAGCTCACGCTCACGAGCACGTGCAGGTTGAGCCTCTCTTGCCGGGCAGCTCGGCTGGTGCAGCACTGGCACCACCAGCCTGGCCACGCTGCGGGGGTGTCACCTGTCACCTCTGGGCATGGGGCTCCCGTCACCTGGGCAAGGCCATGGTCCCTCAGGCTGAGGCAGTGCAGGGCACCCCATCACCAGGGTGACTCCTCACAACCCAGGTGCCTGCCCGCTGTTTGCTGTCCTTGACCAGCCAGAGAGGTCAGGTTTGGGTTATTTTTGTTTCTTTTTGTCTTGCCCTGTGTTTTTAGCCTGCTCCAGGGATGAAAAATGCAGAGCCTTCAGCCGCGCTGACGGAGCCGTGGTGCCCGTGGCAGCGATGGTTCAGAGCAGGAGTTTCACGGTGCTTCATGTCTGAGTTGTCACACTCCTACCTGAGAGCTCGGCTCCCAGCAGACCTCGCTCTGCACCTCTGGGGCTTGTTCCTTTTTGTCTTTCCCTTTTTCCTCTCTCTCTTTTTTTATTTGCAGCGAACGACTTTATTTCCCACTTTGACATTTTCCAGACCCACCTGGGAGCCTGCTTGCCAGAAGGAGAAATGGCACAAGAGGAAATACATCTTCACAGCCTCGAGAGAGGAGAAGGTTGGAATCCGAGTCCATAAACAGCGTTGCTGTGCAGTGAGCAAAGACAGAGCAGGTTGGGCTCTGGAGAGTGTAACCCCACCTCTGCTGCTCCACTGCCAATTAAAAATAAAGAAGAGAAGTGGAGCTTGTTTGTTTTTCCCTCTTGGACTGGGGATGCCGTGCAAGGAAAACCCCTTTCACAGACTGGGGAGCTTTTGTCTTGGGAACCTTCTGGGACACTCAATGGCTCCGACCTGGCCTGGCTGGCTGGGACCTGCCAAGAGCCACTAGGAACCATGGAAAATACCCATTTCTGCCCCATACCATCAGCCCAACTCCTTCCACTACCATGAGTGTGGCCGCCAGTGCACGACCCTGTCCTTGTCCCCAGCTGTGAGCTATGGTCTCCTCCTGCCTCCTGCCCTGCCACTGCCCTGCCTCTCCTGCTGCCTGCTGGCAGGGAGGGTCAGCTTAAATTAAGCAGCACTGCAGAGGGTTTAACTTTGATTTAAACAGGTTTTCTCTGGCTTTGAAGAAGGCAGGTTAGAGCGGTGGTTACTGGGGGATGGCAGGTGTTGCGAAGCTGCTTCTGAGCATTGTCACATGGCCTGCCAGCGTCCATGCTGACGGCTGAGAAAACGTGCAAAAATCAATCTGAGAGACACTGGTGCTTTATTTTATAATGCTCAATGCCTGATCTTGATTAAAGCTCCTTCCCAGTGTTGCTAATGCTGATACCCGGTAAGCCAGGGCTGTCCCCAGCAGTGAATTACACAGGTACAGAGCATCGTTTACTCTCCCACCTTCACTCACCAGAGCACAGAGCATGTTTCTGTTCCTGAAGTTGCCAGGATAACGTGTGCATTTGTCATGGCCAACACTGGAATGATGGATATGACCCGGTCAGGGAGGAAGCGCTGCCGGGGCTCCTGCAGCCCATCCCCACAGCCCTCACCCTCCTGCCCCACCACAACTTTTATCCCTTCACCTTTTTTTTCCGACTCACTGAGCAACAACTGTCATGTTTATACTCTTACCCCCCAGTCCTGCTCTGCTTCAAGGATTAAGCTTTCATCCTTCATTACGAGCTTCTCCCCCAGGCAACGTTTTCCACGAAGAAAAAGGAATTTCTGGGATTTTGCTTTTAAGAGATTATGTTACTAAGCATGTGTGTGTTTGTGCCGAGGCGAGGAGCTTTCCCATACACACGGGTGATCTCACATCCTGGGGCAATGTAGCGAGTGGGGTGGTGGGGGGGACAGGTCCCTGGGTGCTGCCTGTCCCTGGCAGCTCATGCCCTTCCTCCCCTTGCATTCCCACATCCTCCTCTCCCATCAGAGTGATGGGACACCCACGAGGGTGCCCCCTGGGCTCACCTCTCTGGGATGAGGGATACAGAATGGGCATCGCTGGGGATCTGGGAAAGGAGGAGCCTCATCATTGCTCCCCGTTTTGGGGGCCACTGCCATGGCCCTGCCACTTGAGCCAGAATTGCCAAATATTGGGTGCTCTCTGCATGAGGCTGAGTTGTGCCTTTCCCTGTCCCCAGCACCATTGGGGTGCCCCTGGCAGAGCTGGGACCCACCTCCTTTGCCTGTGGGGCAAGCGCTGACCTCGCTGTGCTCTTGCCTGTGCTTACACGAAACCTCAGCTACTTGCAGGGAGCTGATAGCACGCCTGGGGGCTCGGCGTTCCGAGGGCTTGGCTGCACAGTAAGCGTTGAACAAGGTTGTGCTTTCATTGGCAGCAGCTCTTGTTATTAAATCCTTTTCAGGAGCTCATCTAAGCCCAACAAATTAACATAAGGGATGCACGACAGATAATGTCAACCGACCAAAATAATCCAAATCTGTAGTTACAACAGGGAAGACATAAACACAGCCCAGGAGGAATAACTGCTGCATGTTTAGCGTCAGCATCTGGGCTGCTGCTGCTTAGCAAACACTCCAGTTCTGCTGGGAAATAACCAAGGGAAGGTCAGGTGCAGCCCCAGCCAAACCCTCAGGCACTCAGGGATGCTGGTGTGAGGCTGCTCAGGGGACACTCGGGGGCACGGCCCCGACACAGGCACGGGGGGAGCAGAGCTGGGACATCCCCACCCCTCTTCACATTAGCCGGTGGATGAGCAATGGCTTCACCCGGTGAGTCACGGCACTGAGTCAGACCTTGCTCATCCTCTGTGCACAAATGCTGCTTATTCGTCGTGTTCTCAGGGACAACACAAAGATGTGTTCCTAGAGAGACAAGAAGCTTTTCCCCTGCTTCAACTGTAGCCAGTACATGCAATAATTAACAATTAAATACATGGCCAGCTTGCTGCTTTGCTGCTGGAGCAGCTGCCATGATCCTGCTGTTGGGAAACGAAACGATTCCCAGCTTTCCACTGCTTCTTGACAAGTTGTTTTCAACTTAGAAGTCAATAAATAAAACTAGTAGCTTCTGCCGAGCTTAAACTCAGCTGGAAGAGAACATTGAAAAACGGCTCTCAATGGCCCTGGAAGCCCAAGCACATGCAGCCTTCAGAGCCCCCACCAAAATACCCTGAGCAGCAGGTCTGTATCACACATGCAGACACACTACTGTGGGTATTAAAGAGCCTAAATCTGATTAAAGCCTTTCTATCCCCACCAGTGGTCAATTCCAGAAACCAGCTCACCCAGGAGGCTGAATTCATTTCATCCCCAAAGTCTAATTAAAGCCATTAGTGTATTCCTTGTCTTTCTGATAAGATCAAAGCATTCCAAGAGCCAGGCATTACCTTATTTTCAAGACAATTATACAACATATAGCATCGATTTATTCTGCCTCCAGCTGTACCCATTTATCTCTGTCTATCATCGGGTAATCGGAACCATTAGACACAGCCCAGCCCGGGCTCTCAGCTGACAAGTGCCTGCACTTGCCAGGCCGGGTTTCTTTGTCACCCTCACCTCAAACTAACGCCCGAGGCAGTGCCTGGTGTCCAGAGCCCAGTGCCTGGTGTCCAGAGCCCAGTGCCCACAGCCAGGGTGGGACACGGGGCATGTCCAGGCTGCTCTGGTGGTGTTCAGGTGGCCACGGTGGCCTGTGCCCGTGGCACGTGCCACAGCCATGGAGAAGCTCCCACCTCCCCGCGAGCTCGGCCCTGGCTCCCCTCCTCGCCGCCGTCCCCGCCTGCCCCCACACAGCCCCAGCTTCAAGCAGGGGTGCGTGGCTGCTGACCCTCGGCTGTCCGTGCCTTGGGGTCCCAGTGCTGCCCCGAGGTGCTCTGCCCAGCGCAGCCCTGCCGCGACTCACGGGGACCGCCGGCTCAGCCCCGCCAGGGGCCGGGCGGTGGGGCAGCAGGCACGGGGTGCTCTCCCCCCACATAAACACCTCTCCAGCAGCTCACGGCCCCTGCAAGAACCGAGCTGTGAATTTTCATCTCTCAGCTAATCAACTCGCCTGCTAGTCCAAACTTGTCAGGAGCTTTATCCCTGCCCTGCCAGCCTCCTCCCGGCCCACGAGTGACAGAAGACGTTCCCATCCCTCCCCGAGACACATCCAGCTGCTACAAAAACAAACATCCTCCCGCTGGTGATTCCTCCTCGTCAAACAATGCTGACCCTGGTTCCCTCGGGAACATCTGCGCTGCGCCCGTGCCCGGCCGCCGGCACATCCCGAGTCGCCGGCAGGGAAGGGCGATGTTTACGGCGGGGACGGCAGAGCCGTGTTCCTGCCTAAGCCAGGGCTTTATTAATTGCCGGTTCTCCTTATTCCTCTGTGACAAAAGATGAATCACCCGGCCGAGGCCGCGCTGCCCGTGAGGCTCCTGAGACGAGAGGCAGCTGTGGCAGAGCTGGGGTCCCCGTGGAGCCTCTGTCCCTTTGCTGCGCCCGGGAAGGACGGGCTACCCCAGCTTGGTGCCTTCAGAAGGCTCATCGTGGTCTGGGCAGGTTGCACACCAAGGGAATTCCAGGAACCCAACCGGGAAGCTGCTGTGGCTGTAGGGGAGAGAGTGGGACAGGTCCTGCCCCCTGCTCCCTCATGGCCAGGCCGTGTCTCTGTCTTGGTCTATTTTGTCCCCGTGTGACCTTGCATTAAACACCCTGAGTGCTGTGCCTGGCCCAAAACGTGCCCGTGGGCAGCTGTTCCTCCAGGACACCCTGGAGACACTCATGGACGAGCAGGGAATCCAGCATGGAGCAGCACCAGGAAACACACGGCAGAAGGATGTGCAAACTGGAAGCAGAGAAGTGCAAACTGGAAGCAGAGAACTGCAACCGAAGCACGTGGTGTTTCAAGCTCCAAATCTAGCCCCGTGGGTGCTACTTTCACTGTCTTCATCCCGAAAGAGATGATCGCCCTGAAAGTGATTTTCCCAAATCCTTTAACCTGCTGCTCCACTGCCGTGGTGGGTCGTTCCCGGGCTGGCAGCTGCCGGGCGATGGGGCCGTGCGGTGAGTGCGGCGCCGGGCCGGCGCCCAGGGGTTATCAGCAGCGGTGGCCGAGGCGGAATTAGCGGGGCAGGGAAGTGGGGTAAGCAGAGCTCAGCTTCTTGGCATGTTTCCTTGTGCTAAACCTGCAGCATGAAAACTTTTCACAACAACACTCAGCGCTTGAAGCCTTCCTTGGCCGCGTGCACCCCGGCGGAGGGCGAGAGCCAGGGCTGGCTTGTGCAAACAAACCGTGTCCACGGGCACCGCGGGCGGGATGGCCCGGAGCTGCTGCTCGGGCTGAATGCACGCCAAAGCAAAAGAGCTTTTCCTGACAGAAAGTAGGTCGCAGCATTTGGGGGCAACCACGCTTCCCGGAGGATTCCCTGTGATGGGGGTGCCCGGTGATGGGGGTGTCCTGCAAGAGGGGTGCGCTGCCCTTCGCTGCCCTTCCCTGCGATGCGGGCGCCCAGCGCGGTCGGCACGAAGCGGCCGCGGGGCGGGTCCGGGCGGGGGCAGCGGGCGGGGAGCGGCCCCGGCCCGTTCCCCTTCCCGTTCCCCTCCCCGTTCCCCTGCCCGTTCCCCTCCCTGTTCCCGGGCGCCGCTCGCCCTCCAGCGGCCCCGCTGCGCCGCGCACCGGGCACAGGACGAGCCCTACCCGGGCTGCAATGAGGTGCCCGGTCCTGAGCATCCTTGCCCGGTCCTGAGCTCCCCTGCCCGTCCCTGAGCTCCTCGTCCTCCTCCCAGGCTGCCTTGAGCTCTCCTGCCCGGCCCGGGAGCGTTGGAGGCAGGGTGGGGAGCAGGGGGTGCCGCTCCGGCTCCAGCCGGGGGCAGAGGTGGCTCAGGACACCGCTCCCCACAGCCACACACCCAGCGGTGCCTGCAGCCCAAGTGCAGAGGGTGGCAAGCCCGCAGGCCCCGTCTTTGCCCCACACAAATCCCTGGGCTCCCTCCTCGCCCCGCACTAGCAGAAACCAAACTGGCACGGATGCGTTTTAGGGGATGAAGGAATGCCTTGTGCCCAAGGAACTGACTCCCTCTCCCCTGCACAGAATCCGGGCACCAGGACAAGGACCAGCACGGGCCTCGGCTCATCCCACTGCAATCGGGCTCCAGCCTCGCCCCATCCGGGGCTGGGATACCGCCCGCGCTCAGCGCACAGCGTGGCGTGGCGGAGGCACGAGGAACCAGCACGGAGGTGTTTACTCAAGGGTTTGTCACCATTCCGTGCTTGGGCACGGGCCCGCCACCACCGCGGCTATAAAAAGCGATCGGGGCTGTGGCTGAGCCACACCAGCTCCTGTTCCTGTCCGGGCAGGGCTCCTCACCTCCGGCTGTCCCGGGCGAGAAGCAGCACCAGTTGGGTGGCTTTCGGCTGGTAGCAGCGCTGGCACGGCCTCGGGGGTGTCATCAAGCCTGGAGAGATGAACAAAGAGCTTCTTCCCAGGCTGCTGCACAACCTGTTCAACTGAACCGATGTAAAGATAAGAAAATCAGGTGACTGTTGAGGTACATTAGGGAGACTCGGGAGCTGTGGGCTCTGCCCTGCAGGAGGGCAGGGAGGCACCTGGAGCAGCCCCAGCTCTCCAGGGCAGAGGGCTGACGGTTCTGTGCACGGACCTGCTGCATCCCAGACCAAGCGGCTTTTCCTGCAGCCGGGGTCTGTTCCCAGCTGTATCCTGCGACGTAACTGAGCTACACTCCTCAGCGGCAGAGGGAGTTTCCGTGAGTGAGCCTGTACTCTCTGAACCATCAGCAGGGGAGTGGGGTACCTCCTTCCCCCCAAAGAGTTCATTAATGTGAAGTGTTATCCATTCAGTATCATGACACTGTGGCAAAGAGGAACTCTAGGAAAACTGTTTTTACTTAAAAATACCTAAAAGCCAGAGTTGTCTGGAGCATCCAGAGTGTGCTGCGCCACCTGAAGCACACACTGCCCCAGGGCCCCTCCCAACTTACCGCACCAGCAGCTGGGTGGAGATGGCAGAGCAATATGCTCAGGCTGCAGCAGCCACGACTGCTCAGGATCCACTGTACTCCCAAGAAATCTGCTTTCTTCTGACATTCTGGAGCTTCCATTAAAGCTCCAGGTTCCAGGTGAGCACAGATGCCCAGGTACCACCACCAGAACTGTTTCCTGCTGGGCAGCCCCAACTCCAAACATTTCCTAAGCAATTTGCACGTCTTAAAAATAAAATCCTTTATTGATAATATGAATGTTTAACATGTTTAATGCCATCAGCTATAAAAATGATTAAAGACTTCAGCTTGGTACATTTGGCTTTACAAATTTACAAGTGTTAATGAATTAATACTAGTGTTATATGTTTTGCACTTCATTATACTCCATTAGCCAGTGACAAACTCTGCAACAATGTCTGCTTAGGACACGTGAGTTAGAGAAGAAATATTTAGTTGCTTCCACACAGAATCTACATCAACAGTTAAATACTAACTTTAAATGTCTCACTGAATTAGTCGGAGCCATTTTAATCCCTTGTGCTTAGTTTCTTTCAGAAGTTAGTCTACTAGCAAAAATACATTCTTTTGCATACCCCCTTCCCATATTATATTTTAGAAGAAACAGTACTCAGTGCATTTGCTATTAGACTTCATCATAGTATCTCTCTCTAGAGCTATCAATAAAGAAAGGGTTAATACCAGTCAGATTAATGTAAAAGCAAAGAAACTCATTAAAGCAGTGTATACAAAAGCCTCACTTTTCAATCAGAAGGGATACATGGGCCAAAATCCATCTGCCCATCCATTTTTACATTTACTCTCCACAAGAGGAAAAAAATCTGCTGTGGACACTTAGTTAAAAAAGTAATAAATGTGCTTCCAAAAGAGTCACTGCCCATTTAGCTCTGGCTGCCTCTGTTTCCCTGCTGTCAGTACACAGCCTGTTCCACTGGATGAGGAACAACAGCCCATAACACCACTACTTAAAAGGCTACTAAAAAGTCTCTGCCACGGCTGTGTGGGGTCAGTCCAACAACAGCCACCTCAGAGCAGCACAGAGCTCCGATGTCCTATGGGATGAGGCTCAAAGCCCAAAGGAACCTCTCTGCCGTGGACAGTTCTGCATCCTCCCACGGCACAGGGATCTTCCCCCCAACAAAGGGGTTTTGTCCAATGAAACAGTGCGAATTGACAGAGGAGAATGTGTCTGTGGCAGTGGAAGCTGTGCTCTGTGCAAACACAACTCTGCTGCCGAGGGAAGTGCTCAACGCTGGCTGACACCAAGCAGCAAGTCCAGCTTCTAAATTTAGGATCAGCTCACATCCAACACCCGAGATCATTAACTCAGGGTCGTGCTCTCAGCCTCTGCCACTGATCTGTGGTGTTTGTCCTGCATTTCTCAGCGCAGTGACTCAGGAAACCACTGAGCTGTGCCCACCGGTTTTCTTGCAGCGAACGCTTCTGCACAGGAACCAGCTGCTTCTCCTGGGTCCAAATACTTCTTCACACACACGGTCTGCCTCAAACTTAGGCAGTTCCTCACCGAGGAATTTTTTTTAAATCTCAGTGAATTGCCACGTTTTCTTCATACGAGGCAGAAGATCAAGAATAGATAAATCTTTCCCTAGTACACTGTGTGTTTAGTATGTATGTGTGTGACATACTTACACAGACCTACATATTCAATTCCACAGCAGCAATGATTTGGTTCCACATTTGCAGCCAAGGAAAGCTAGCCACAGCTAGTGGGTAAAATCCAGGTCAGATTTAATTGACACAGAGGAGGAACAAAATTATTGCTTTTGTTTGTAGTCGAAGATCCCATGTTACTGTTGCAAAAAACTGTATTGTATGGACGAGCTATTTTTTCAAGTAATAGTGAGATCTTTGTCAAGTAACAGAAAGATCCTTTTCTCAGAAGTTCTACACACAACAGTAGAATGCTTGAAAAGCTTGAAAATTCCAGGTGATACACCAGAAACCAGAGTTTAGCCACTTAAAGCACACAGGCATCTTGTCAGGAAAGCAGAAAGAACTATACGGACAAGGAATACTGACAGAGAAGTAATCTGGATGATATCACAACTAAATTTTACCCCAAGAAACTCATGTGTGCTTCCTCAAGTAGCTGGGAGCTATGTCCTGAAGGACACAGCCTGGCTGGCTGCACTGGTCTGGTGCCACCTTGCAGAATTTGTAGCACATTTGCTAACTTATCTTAGCAAATGGAGAGAATTAAAAGGAAAACCAGTGTTGGTTTCAACATTCAGGACTCAGAAGAATTTGTTTCTGCAGCTGGATGTTCCCCTCCTCACCTTTTCCCAAGAATCACATTCATATTGCAGGCTTAGTTCAGGCACTTTTATAAAATGTTCATCTGGAGTAAAAAGTCTGCAAAAATTATTTCTGCATAATTTAAAAGTAGCATTTCAGTCCCATTAGAGGTTGACAAGTCCCACCACGTGATTATGGTTGTCATCTCTAATGATTTGACTGCTGCCATGAGACATTTGGAGGCTACTGTATAGCTGTAGTTAAGGTTTCTTCATAAACAAACATATTTTCCTACCTATTAAAAAGAAAAAAAAAATATACTAAATGCTTTATACAGACAGAATCTGCTACTATGGAAATAAATAACATGGAGTGGAAAAACAGTGTCTTAGCTCCAGGGTAAGCTAAGCTGTGGAATGTCACATTCCCATTTTCTGGAGACTAGCTGCTGCTTGGCAGGAGGATCTCCAGGTCTTTGCCATTTGACACGACAGTGTTGTTAGAGCAGCTACTCGCCACGTCCATGGGGGCACCCAGGGAGGGGGCCTGGGAAGAGGTTTTGGTGAGTGGAGCAGGAGCAGCAGGTGACTGAGCGAGGCCAGGTTTCTTTGGAGGAATGGGTGGAGGGTTCCCTCTTTCAGCTCTAGGAATGGTTGGTGACTTAATTCCAGGAGACAACGGGCTTAGCGGACTGGAGACCTTGACAGGGCTTGGAGAGTGACCAGACTCGGTTTTGGGGCTGACAGCGCTGGCCAGGTTTCGATAGTCCGTGCCAAAAGGGGAGCTGTTAGGGGACACAGGCTTGATGGGGCCCTGCTGGCTGGTGAACCTGGACAGCACCTGAGTGACCGTGTTGCGGGCCAGCTGCTTGGCAGCGGAGTTGTCTGCCAGGGTGGGAGACAGATCCCGGGAGGGTGGGCTCTGCAGGCCGCTTGACTGATGGTCCTGCTCTGCTTGAGACTGGAACTTGTGCCGCGCTGCGTGGAAACGCTGGTTGATGCCCACCTGGTAGGAGGACTGGTAGCCAGGGCTGCTGGCGGAGGCTCCCACTAAGCGTTTAGCCAGCACTGGTGAGGAGCAGGGAGAAGGGGTCAGAGAGGAGGCAGCTGTGCTGCTGGGAGACAGGGACACCCCAGCAGAAGGGAGCTGGGACATCAGATGCACCGGTGACTCCATTCTCACAGGAGAACTTCCATTCTCCACTGCATTTTCTGAGGCTGCAGCAGATCTCTCCCTTTGAGCTTGGCTCTCTGCAGCATTTGTCTGCAGCAGCTCCCCACCCATCTGCCCGTCTGTGTCACAATGCCCATTGGATTTTGCATAGGAGTGAACAGGTGTCGAGGGGCTGGCAAGCGTGGTGTGAACAGCTTTGCTGGTGCTGGCAGGGTTTGCTCGCTCTGCCTGCAGACACTCGGTCTGGCAGGACACAGACTTCACCGGGGGACTGTCAGTCGTGACCCCCCGGGATGTCACCGAGGGGCTGGGCTGCACAGGCTCAGAGGGACTGTGCTCCTGGCAAGAAGCCTCCAGCTCTTTCAGGGCTTTCTTCAGACATTCCACCTCTTCTTTGAGTGCTTTTGTACGGTTTTCTTCTCTGTTCAGCTTAGCTTTCAGCTGTTCTCTTTCAATGTCAAACTCTGAGAGCTGCTTTTCTACTTGTGCTTCCATCTGCAAACCTCGCTTCCTCTTGGCTGCCAGCTCCTCTTCCAGTTTACTCACCTTACTCTTCTCCTTTTCCAATTTCAAGCTCAGTTCTGCTGTCTTCTGGCCCTCTTCAGCTGCTTTGGCAGTGGCTTTCTTGCACTCCACAACAAGCATGGAAGACAGTTGCTTGTGGCGTGCCCTCTCTTCCTCCAACTGGCTTGACAGCTTCTTCTGTTCTTTTTCAAACTTTTTCACTTGGGATTTTTCAAACTCCACCTGGAAGTTAAGAACAAAAAAGATTGTAAGGGTACCATAAAACCTGAAAGTAAATGCAGGGCAACACCCCAAAAGGGAACAGGTTTACTGTGTATCTTGGAGAAATTACACAGTAAAAGATGACAATGGCTAAGAAAGAGGTTATTGCCCCAGAAATCTGCAAGACAATCTGGAACGACCCAGCTTGCACATAGTAACAATTGTTACTTACTAGTAGTTTTATCCTGTATGAAATTCAGCTGACCTTTAGTGAGATGTACACCCAGTCTGCCACGCACTGACTGAACAAGCAAAGCTTCCTTCCACCTCATTTACTACTTTGTCAGTTTGCCTTTTCAAGGCATTTAGGCTTTAAAATGCTGATGTGTTACGTATGCTTAATAAAGGCTACAGCGCTTGAGTAACAGAAAACAGTGGCTTAAATATTTATTAGCATCTCTGAACAACACCCCCAGGAGATCTTCCAAGACTTATTCTGAATTTTGAGTACTGCAGAGCGCTATCAATTGTAAGTGCAGCCCTGTTCTTCAGAACTCCTCAGATTTCAGGCTGAAGTAAGACTTCAAAGCATCTGATGGCCTATTAATACCTTTTAGCGCTGCTCAGCTACCGAAACACACTGAGAAATTTCAGGTTGTTTTTCATACCAAGATGATAAAAGCTAGGAGTGCCTTACAGAGGGAGGCTCCTGCTACTCTTTCATCACATCCCTGCCCAGTTCCCCGCCCAGGAGCCCGGGGTTTCCGTGCGCTCAGTACCTGCTGCGTGAGCCGCTCCCGCTCCTTCTCCAGCATGTAGGTGACATCGTCCCCCTCCGCCGTGTCCTGGGCGTGCCGCTGTCTCTCCTCCTCCAGGTCCAGGATCACCTGCCCAACAAACAGCAGCCACTTCAATGTCCAGGTGCCCTCACAGGCAGGAAGAGATCAAGGCCTTTGCACACATCCAGAATGACACGGGAGAGCAACCACGGCCGCCTCGGACGCCCAAGTTCAACTCAAATCACAGAAAAGCAGCTTTTGGACAAGTTCAATGTATGTTATTATCTGGTCAAATTGAGTCAGTTTGTGAAAGACATTAGGAAAACCTCACACTGGATCTATGTTCACTTTATTATTAAATACCTAAATTGCACACTTTTCCCCCAGACTGTGCAATATTCTTGAGAAGTTCATGTTATGAAAGGTGCCCTCCCCCCAGAACGGCTGGGGTTGGAAGGGATCTCTGGAGATCATCCAGTCCAACCCCCTTGCCAAGGCAGGGTCGCCTGGAGCAGGTTGCACAGATCAGTCCAGGAGGGTTCTGAATATCTGCAGGGAAGGAGAATCCACAACCCCTCCACAGCCTGTTCCAGTGTTCTGTCACCCTCAGAGTAAGTCAGTTTTTCCTCATATTCAGCTGGAAATTCCTGTATTTCAGTTTGTGCCTCTTGTCCCTTGAAACTCAGAATTTCCTGGCAGGACCATCAACACCAGGCCCAGCAGGAGCAGAGGTGCTGTCCAGGAGCCACGAACAACAGGACAGTCCCTGCTGTGGCTCCAGCAGCAATTCCCACACAGGCTTCTCCCCAGTGCCTTACAGGGATCTGAGGACTCCAGTGTAAAGTTTATTTTAAAGAACATTAATTTGCTCTTCCACTTAAGAACAAGATGAGCTCTTGAAGTGAAACTGCTCCCCATAAGGACCCAGTGAAGGAGCTCCTTCAGCTTTAACACTGAATTACATGAATAATTGAAATGCTATTAACTCAACAAAAAAGCCAGAACACAAACTTCCCAAGAGGCTCTGCTGTATCTCATCACCAAAACTAAGCTCTCCCAATACATGTTCACCATGAATTTAGCAGCTCCTCAGTCTTCCTGAAATTTAAGCTTCCAAATAATAGCTTTTAAAGCTACAGGAAGCTTTTCACAGAAGTAGACAGGAAGAGGAAAAGGTGAAAAAACCCCTGATTTTACTAGTATGATTTAGTTGGATATTTGGCTGAAAAGTGAAGCACAGCCTTGTTCTTACTTCCAGTGACTTCAATTTTTGTGGAAGTACAGTCTGACACATGACCAAGTACTCTATTGGTGTCAATATTCATTAAATGTGTGTCTGAAGAATAACAGGTGCTTCAATAAAGAGGCCAAATGACACGAAAAATACTTTTGGTCACGCCGTACTTCCTCAGGGAAGCACAAGGAGGTGCTTTCACCTGGCACCAGCTTTTCAACAAGCACAGAGAACAAGTCCCGGGCAGAACAGTGATAGGTCTGCTGAGAATTCCATCTTCCAGAAACCCTTTCTTGCATTTTGGGAAGCATTATACCTCCCAGCTGTAAGCTAGTTCCTTTTTGGTGTGTCCTGACAAAAACATCTTGTGTATATTTCAAATTCTGGAGTTATAACTAATCAGCTCACCAGCTGCATCAGCTGGAGTGAGAAGTTTAAACAAAGGTGCAAAGTCCTTTCAGTTACCAAACCTCAGGGCATTTAGGTGTTTTTGCTGAAGTTAACGTGTTATCAAAATGCAACTATTAACTTCTGCACATCTTAATTGAGGCAAAACCTACCTTTCTGTGTCTGCTTTCCGCAGCAGCTAGCTGGGATAACATTCTTTCCTGCATATTCTTGCAATGTTTCATCACCACTTTCAAAATAGATAAAGGATTGGAGCATACTGGTTGCTTTTCACCGTGATTCCCCTCTTTCAGGGTCTCAAAATCTCTCTGCAAAGCCATCAGTGGATCACTGATGTTGTATTTCCCATAGCGTTCCTCGATGAACGTGTCCCTGTGCTGGGCCTGCAACACAAAAACAGATTTGCATTTTAATATACTTAAACTAAAGAAGCTAAAGAAGACAGGGCTTTGTAGTTAATATTCATTTTCCCCAGTTTTCCATTTAAAGAGAATTTAACACAGTCTGATTCATATCCTGTTATCTGCTAGAAATAAAGGAAATAAAAAAAAATCTTGCTTAAAAACACAGCATCTCCACAATATATTCAGTCTACAAACATCCTCATACCACAGCTACCTGCCATGGCCATGACTTACATTCCACAGCTGTGTGAAAGGAAAGAAGGTAAGTACCAACTCTTGCTCAACAAAAGATTTAATCATTTATTGTCGCATCAGTGAAGGAAGCAGTTGTGTGGTTTCCTTGACTATGTCACCATCAAAGAATTTCATGTTGAGCAATTAAAGAGTTTCATTCTTGCAAGAGCCCATAAATCTGTGAATTGTTAATAAAATCAGTAATGTTCTCATCCAGACTAAACAGAGTTTAGTTTCTCAAGAAGCAAGACAGGAATAATGAGCTTTCTTTTGGTGCTTGTAAGAATTAAGCCAACTCACACGTACTAGGCTCTACATTTACAGCGTTTAATGGCTGGACTCGATGAGCTCAGAGGTCTTTTCCAATCCCGATTATTCTATGAATCACCCATTCTATCTGGAAATCTGTTTGTTAGGATACCAATAGGCTTATCCTATTCAGTGATGACTGTGAAGTTCTAAAAACAAAACAAAATTTGATAAACAGACAGATATGAAAGTATTATCTGCATATTTACCACCATGATAGAAACCATATGAAACCAAATATTTATGCAGCAAAAGACATAAGAGGAAAAACAGACCTAGATTGAAAAGAGCCCTCAGAGCTGTCTTGGCTCTAAGAAATATCACTGATTTCCAATGAAATGGTTCTGGGCTGAGTTCTGAGCATTTGTGAAAACGTGTGACAGTGTTTCATTCCCCTGTGAGTCACCTGCACCACTGAAATGCCAGAGTGAGCCCCGGGACCTTTATCAAAGTGCATTTAACTTAGAACGTATTTTAGCACATGTGACCTACAGGAGGGTTCTGATCCTAAATGCACTTTTCCTGCCAGAGCACACACAGGACACTCTTTTCCTTGAGCAACTGCTGCAAACAAATGCTGCCTGCACCTCCTCAGGTGTGCTTCACCCCTCTGCTCCCAGCAGGGCAGAGCACAAACAGCACATAACCCATTCCAAGTCAAGCACAGCAGCTTTTTGGAGCTGGTGGAGGGCTCTGAGCATGAGTCCCACACAGCCCCAGCTCTGCTGATGCTGGCAATGGCATTCAGCTGAACAAAGCTGCCCGCTGGGAATGCAGAGCCAGCCCGTGCCAGCCTCGCTGTGCACTCCCAGAAACCCTTTCAGGGAGCAGGAATGGCAAACTGTCACCCGTTTCTTATGGGACTGCACAAGGACATCATTTAGATAGGAAAGACTGAGCCTGGCTCAAATGAAAAGACAGCTCAGAAGCCAGTACTGCTTGGAATGGCTCTTTTCTGATGTCCCAGTATCAAAACCACAAGTGCTTCCCTGGAGCACACAAGAGCAGGAGTCACAGAATCGTGGAACATCCCCACACAGCAGCTGGTAGAGCTACACTGGAACAGTGAGAGTTAAACAATAAAACTTGGCTTTACTCAAAGAGCAGGCAAGATTTGCTGGTCCCACCTGCATTCTGAAATGCAGCCATGTGATTAACATGAAATAAACTAAAAAAACTGATTTTTGCTCTTAAAAGGAAAAGTGTTTGCATTACCTTGACAAGAGGCATAAAAAACCCAACCCAAAATATCTTCTCCATGACCAAATCAGAGACATTGGTCCTGTGATTCCAGTTTGGAGCTGGATTTTAACCCTGCAGTAAACAAACACAGAGGAACAACTCACACTTACAGATACCCCTCCCTCTCTATCAGCAATATCCATCAGGAACTGTGGATACCTTTGATCAGAGCTTCAGATATTGTTCTGACTTTACACAATAATAAAAAGGAGAGGAAGGAAAAGATCAGCCCTGGAAATGCGAGAGCAGCCCTGGATAATGGGGCAGCCCTGCTTTAATGAATCACAGGAAAAACTACAGGGTTTTTTTCATTTTTTAGAACAGGGAATCTTCTGTTTTTCTGAAGCATTTATAAAAATGACTCAATGCAACCTCAATATAAGAGTGGAGGGAACTTCTACGTGACTCAAGCATTATTAAGTCTGTAAATATGAACTGGGATCTCCATCCAGCTGGCCTAACTGCTTTGACAGATGAGCTTAATCCCAACTCATCATCAGTGCTGGCCATTCTGCACAGAAACACGGGAGAGACCCCTCAGAAGGGCACTAGTGCTTCAACTGTGTAAACAAACCTTGCCTTTTCTGCTGGGCAAGTTCTTCCTAATAAAAGCTCCAAAAACGGAGATTAAGGTGATTTTTGCAATACTGAAGGTGTAACAAAAGCCATGTTTTCTTCTGCTCTTAGTGGGGTGGTTTATTTCCTCTTATTTCTTCTTAGCATTTAGTGGGGTGGTTTATTTCCTGTTTGGGAAAGAACAAGAAGTTCTTCCTTGCTACTTTGAGCAATTAAGTATTTTCCTGAACCAGCATGACAAACAGATGAGACTATCATAACATTAAGAGCTTTCTCAAGTCCAGCTATTCTTCTTTAGCAGCCAGCAGAGCATAAACATTTAATTAAAGTTGTCTAGACCAGAAAAGGTCTTAACCAGGTCATCCTACACCGACCACATCAAGTTTGCAAAAACAAACCCAGTGCTTTGGCATTTGGGCCACCGTGCACTTGGAAATGCAAATCGTGATTTTCCAGCCTGTGACACCTCTGTGCTACAGCTCCTACAGAGCAGCCACCTGGGGCACCTAAATCACTGAGGCAGCTCTTGGAAAATTAAGTCACAGTGCCATAATCTCCAGAGGTAATTTTACACAGGTGTGGGAGTGTCACAGAGAGTGACTTCTGCCACGGCTTGTGCTCCTCCCTGAGACAACTCTGCAGCTCAGCTTCTCTGTCACTGGAGGTCATGTACAAACATCTTCAACACTTCTGATTTCGTCCTGCCTGAAATGGATTCTACCTTAAATACAGTTGTCGTTCAACATCCAGAACAGAAGGAACTAGATGATGGAAGAGAAACACTCTATTAGTGAGACCAGAGTGAAAAAAGATCAACCTAGATCTCAGATCCCAGCACAGAAAACACAAATCCACAGGAAACAAGGCTTAAATAAAAAGGAAATAAGATTACAAAATGCAATGTTAGCTTAGGAGTGGAAAATTTCATCTGAACACCAGAGATGACATTCATACCTCCAACATCAGCAACAGTGCTTTGAAAGAAGATGCAATTCTGTGCAATTAGATCTTCTAATTTAGTACCTCCACCTCTATCATCTCAAACATGCAGAACTGTGAATGTCCCACCAAAACACTCCAGTTCCAGAAGCAACTAAATGGATTATTCAGCAATTTTCAAGACTATGAAACTGACATCTCCCAACAGGAAAGGAAGATAACATATAAGCTTGGGGTGCTTTTAAAAACAAGAAGGAACTATACACGTGAACTACCCTTAAAAATAAAGTTCCAGAAGATGAAAAATTAGGCATAAGCAGAGAGGGTTCCATGTGAAACTGGCTGGCTTTGAGCTCAACTTTGAGAATTGCCCACTGCCAGTGTGTTTGGGAAGAGATCATTCTGATTTTACGGGGCAGAAGCAATATCTGACCCAACTGAAAAGATGTTTCCTGTGCAGGCAGGCAAAGCAAAGACTTTGCTTTGTTAGGAAAAAGCTACTGTTTCCTCTCGGGATTTCTAGGCTGTTTTGGGATGAATGTTTCCCATAACCTATTTCTGTATTTTTTTAAAATAAAATATTTCCTTCTACTGAAACCTTGTTTATGTGACAGAATATTCTCTCTCTCTTCCGTAATCTTTACAACTTGTTTTACTGGAACATCAAACAGGGAATTTCCAAGACTTATTTCAAGTGTTTTTTGGACATCAAGTAGAGCATTTTTCTTCTCTGTAATTTCAGAGTTCAGGTTTTAACCCTTGGTACAAGACAAACACACTCCTAATTAACTGTAGCTACTGAGTTTGCACTTCTCCAGTAACAATTTGCACAGAAGTTCTTCCTTCATGTAGCAGAGAGTGGAATAAGCTTTAAATAGCTCCTTACGGCCTCGAACTTCCTTATTAGCTTCTCTCCCCAGAGACAGAAGTTGGGAATAAAGACAGGCTGAGGTCACAGCAACCACTGACAGAGAGAAGGGAAATGGGGGTGGGGACCACCTGCTTTGCCCAAAAACAAATGTCAAAATGCTGGAGTGGGATTTCCAGTGTTGCATCAACTCCAGCTCTGCAGCAATGCCAGGCACAGAGCCACCAAGTAAATTGCTCAAATGCAGCATCTGTCTTAATTGCCATCATTACATCAAGTGAGCAGACCTGATAAACGAGAGCTGCCCAAGTAAGACCTGTTCTCAGCCTTGAAAAACAGAAGAAGTTTTCTTAGGAAATGTCAAGCAGCACAAAATTGCAACTTCTTTCCCTGGGAACTTCTGGTGAAAGCCCAGCTGTGCCTGGTCCCAGCACCCTGGGATGGTGGTCCCGGGACTGCACCATGCTCGGGAACTTGGGTCACCCTGAACGGGGGAGCCAGCGACAGCCAGGCTGGAGCTCAGACCAGGAGCCCTCCCAGCACGGACGTCATTCCCACACCTCTCTGCTCCTGCTCAGCACACACCTGGGGGTGTAAGGAGAGGAGAGTCCGTTTCTGAAAGACACTGGCCAACAGTGCTGCTTCAAGCAAGAAATAAACAAAAAATTCCCCAAGCTTGCAAGAAAAGCTGTAAGGAACGCCTGCATTCCAGCAAGACAGCACCCATGGGAACACTGCTCCATGGAAGCTGCTCTGTAAGTGATGCATAAGCCCAATTTGCCCCATCTGTGAAAGATTTAACAGCAGGAAGGTTTTGTATTACTGAACTTTTCTTTTTATTTAAACAAGAGGTAGACTTAATTTTTTGAAACTGCACTGTAAACCTAATTTCTAAATCCACTAACAAACAGCACTTAGTTTTGCAATGCATTAATATTGCTTTATAGTGAATCACTGAACTCAGGAGCAAAGAGATGAATACCAGCTCCCAGTCATTAACACAAAATAGTTTCTATTCCAGTGTAAATTGCCTGAGGCCTTATTAACATAAAAGAATAAGCCAGAAAGCTGTTTCCTGTTTTCTAAAAGTAAACAGAACTTCAGTTCTAATGTATGGAAAACTCTCTTTAAAAGAACAGAGGGGAGGGAACAAAGTGCTCTAACACAGTGATAGAGATCCATTTAAATATTGAATTGTTTCCAGTTGTGGTGTGCTATTTCAGAAGGCAAACCTGTGGTTCATGCAATCCTTCCTACATAGCAATAAGGACTGAGAGTCTAACTCTCAGGATTATGCAACTCTCTGACAGCATCTGGGTTTTTTGGATGATATAAACATAATTATAACTACAGGAAAAGGAGCACAATAAGAAATGAGGCTTAAAATCTGTTCCAAGGAGAACATTGAGATTTATGTAGTGGACAGGAAGCTACTTTCAGGCAAAAAAAAAGCTTTTTTTTTCCAAAGAGGTTTTAAAACAGAGGAAGCAAACTGAAACACTGGGAAAGAATATTTTGAATACAGTCAGTTCGTCAGACAGCAAGGAAGAAAGGGTCAAGATTTGGGGAGAGGGGGTGAAGAGAGGGAGAGAAAAGAAGCAAGTTCAGCGAGCAGTGTCTGGAACGCTCAGCAGCTCGATTTTGACAGAGAGAGAACGGGGCCAGTGCCAGCCAACAAGTGCCTAACACCGTGAGGGAGAAGAAAACTATTTTAAGCTTTGTCATCTGTATGCATGGATTCTCTCTGCTAAATGCCAGGTGCGAAATGTTTGTCTCTAAGTGTGCGGGAATATCAATTATTGCAGACTGTACTACCATCAGATCACATGTTTACAAATTACAGTACTCTTCTTCTGCAAGTGCTTGTCCTTTTCTACAATGTTCCAAAGGATTTGACTCAAACAACCAGTGCTCGGAAGCATTTAAATCTGAAGCAGAAGTAAATTTATCCCATGAAGGGAAATGTGTTTTTGTTACTATGTGGGAAGCAAACAGGCAGATAAAATTCTGACTTCCAGCCACTGACATCTACGTGTTTAACATAACTGCTGTGGTTTAGGATTATGCAATCCCCTAAGAAAGTTCAGAGGACTGACCTCCACCTGCTCCCAGCATATACCCACATTTAACACAAAACCATTACTCTTCCCAAGAAATCCAGCTGCCAAGGCAGGTCCTGTCCCTAACTCAGGGAACAGAGAGAGCTGTGGGACCTTGTCAGACAGTTCCTCTGTGTGCGGAACAACTTCCCCCGGCCCTGCCTGTCCCAGCTCCTCTCAGTGCAAATTACAACTCAATTTGTCCAATATATGCAACCAAACTAAATGCTCTCAAGAGTGTAAATCTTTAATTCAGTCTTAGAAGGTTTTTTTTCTTCAGGGCAGCACTTTCATGCATGAAAACGTGAGTAAACAGATTAGCAAGGTTTCTGTTAATTAGTCACACACAAAGTCTTCCAGCCAGTGGGCATGGTAAAGCTGTTACCACAGTTACTATCAGCAAACAATGAGAAAAACAGAGTAAGGCCAGAATTTCTCTAGCTGGGTATTCCAAATAAATGGACAAAGCAAAGCTGGAAGTTCTCTGCTGCTGAACCTTTGCCCAGCCACCAGATTAAGCAGTTACATGACTTTTCCTTCCATGTATCAAAAGGGCAACAGAGCTGCTGCCAGCAGGAAGCCAGGCTTGGGCTGCAGCATCACTGAGGACAAGCTTTTGGATCCGAGGAGCAGCACAGCTGGAGAGCTACAACATCTCACAGTGCTGCAGGCACAGGCCAGATTCCAGGGGTGGCAATTTTTCCCTGAGCTCACTCTCAGGAGGCAGCAAGAGCCAGCTTGGATTTGAAGCTTTCATTGCCCTTTCCCACCACCCCAGCTTTCCTCACAGTCTGAAACATACAGCATATCCCTGACAGAGGAAGGGGATAATAGCACTAACCTTTGATTAGCTCAGTATTTTATACTCCATAATTATCAACCATAGGTTACAATTCTGTTCAATTTCTTCTCAGTTATGAGTACTTGACAAATTATGTCAAGGGGTATTCTTACTGTATTAATCTCCTCACTCAAGAGGGAACTGCAGGTTAAATTTCAACAGGAAAGATAATTGCTTTACACTACTGGAAGGTAGGCAGTAAAAAGCCTCTGGAATGGAGCTGCTACATTTCTTCCCATCGGTCTCTCTGTGCTCCATTATACACATTTCACACTGAAACACTGAAGTGAGGCTTGTTTTGGTAACACATTCTGACCACACACAATGAAAACATGGATCTCAGGACAGAGGAGAAAGTGTGTTTCAAAACAGAAACCAAACCTTCCACCTGATCAATGGTTTTGAGAGGGTAACAATATTCCTCCAAAATAAAAGGATTATCTAAATGCAAAAGCAACTAACAACAAACATAAGCATCCCGCCTGTTCTGGAGAAGGACATCCCTCCACTCCCCTAGAAGGTGTTTGGAATCAAGCTAGAGAAGCTTCTGCTGGAAAACCACGCCTGCAAGCTGCCATTCTTCTTTTGAGACAGCTGCAAGTTTTAAACATTATGAGAAGTGACATGTCAGCTTGAAAAAGCCTTCAATATTCAACCCTGACACAACTAATTTCTTCCAAAATTGAGCCCTGCCATCATTTATACCACTGTTTTTTCCAGAGTGCCAACCAGGCATCCTTCAAAGAGCAGCAGAATTACACACGGACAGTGTGTTTTAAAAAACCATTTCCAGTCTCAACATTAACACAGCGAACTGTGCAGAGGGCAGCACAGCCCACAGCACCCGGTGCAGGTCAGCAGCAGCACAGAGCCCACACCACTTCAGTCTTCCTGAACCATGAGCAGCTCTCCTGCACCTGCAAGAAGAGGCTCCAGCACCACCCCTGCCTTGTCCCATCACTTGCTCTCACAGCACCACGACCTCAGCTGCACTGACATGGACTGAAACTGGCTTTCTGGAGCAGTTTTAGCTGGCATCTGCCTCGCTGGAAGGTTACACTAATGCTCGTGCCAGCAAAGGGAAAGAATAAGTAGTTGAGCACTCAGGGCTGCTGCTCTCAGCAGCCAGCTTAGGGTGGCTTAGCCAACACAAAGCCACGGATGCTTTTTACTTAGTGTGACGTTATTGTCACTAAAAGACTAATCTGTGATCCCTCCTGGCGAGGAGAGTTTCTGCTTTAAGCAGCCCTCCTTGCTAAGGGAGAAAAAAACCTACAAAGGAATTCTGCTAGACCTTTCACACAGCAGCAACACAAAGCTCTTTATCAGAAAGGATGAAAGCACACGTGTAACACTGTATTTCAACACCAAAATGCTTCTTGCAGCCAGCTTCCAATAACAAATTCCAAGACAAAAATTATATACAGCATTTATTATGTAATCCTGCTGATATTAAGATGAGATTTTGAACCAGTAATAAATCTATACCTCTGAACTAAGCACTCTGCAGAACTTACAGCAGTACTGTTATCATGTTTGTTTCTTATCCTGATACTTAAAACCTACCTTTAAAGCCTCTATGACAAGATCTCTTGCTTCTAATTCTCCCTCAAGAATGCTAAACAGCGTCAGTAGTTCTGGTTTGCTGAGTTTTTCCAGATTCATCCTGAAAACCTGAAAAATAATGAAACCTGGTTTAGTAGGTATTTCTTCGGACATTACAATCAGTATTCAAAGCTATGACGTGTAATCTCCATTTAACGTCAGCTCCCAGTTGTTTGGATTGCAAACTGCCCTGAGGGGGGATCATTTTCTCTCCAGCTTCCCCCAGCAGTTGCAGAAGATGCATTTGTCACCCTCTCCCAGGGGACACGAACATATGCACGCCCAGATGGAATGTGCAGGCCAACAGGACCAGACAATATTCACCAAGAAGCAGCCAAAGTTAACAGGAGAGGGGAAGAACATGGATATTTAAAAGTCATATTGATTACACATCTGCATCACACAGCTGCAAACATCACCGAGGAGCTGTGATGAACGAAGGCCGAGCCGGGCCACCCACAGGCACTCAACAGTGATGGGAACGTTGCAGGGCTGGGATTTGCTTCCTGGGAATGCCATTATCCAGACTCATGGAGCAGGCCCAAACCACTTTACAAAAATCAATGCCACGGAAAGTACACACTTAATTACTATTCTTTCAAACTCTTTCAATATCACCATCATTTATTAAGTATAATTTTACTGCCTACATACGAGATCCATCATCTGAACTGCACAGAAAGAAGCTTTATATTCCCTTGCATCTTTGCTGATACACTTAACACTGTCCAGTAATAAGCCTTTTTATTACATTATTTTGTTAAAAATGGAAAAAATTTCAGACTAAATCCTTGTCTCCGATGCAAAATACCCATTGATACAGTCTTTGCACAACCATCAAATACACTTTTCTGAGTCCAAGTCATGTCCATCATTCACCACACTTTGTGTCAAGCAGAAAATGCTGCAGCATGAAGAAGCTACTCAGAGATATCAAACTCCAGTGGCAAGTGATAAAGGGTTAAATTAGCCCTTTCTGGAGAAGTCTATCCAGCTGAAACATTCAGCTGAAGTCTAGTTTGTCTGAAGTCACTGCTCCTTTACAACTGATTTGCATAACTGTGCCTTGGAGAGTTACACACAAAAGCAAGTTCTGTCTTGTTTGTGCCAGAGCAGTTTTCCAGTCGCTGGGAACAGAAAGTTCTGCAGTCTTCATACAGCAAGAGAAATCAGAAATCTCCTCTGTGCCCCTCTGCTAAGCAGGGAAGTGTCTCATCACACACTCACATTCTTGCCTCACACAGTGTTTTACATGAAATTCCCCAAAGCAGCAACGTTTCTTACAGGCTCTCCTGGCTCACCCTCCCGCTGGCATGGGCCGCTCAAGGAAACGCCAGTGGAAGTGACCACGCCTGGCTGCTCCAAAACCAAACTGAACTGGACACCACAGATCCGTCAGCACCGCACCTCTGCTCCCTACTGCAGATCCATTCACATATTCAAGAGGAAAATCCACGAGTGGAACGTTTGGGAAATCTGTTGATATTTGTCATCGTGTCAGCCTGATCAAGACTTGACATGAAGGCATCATTTAGGAAACTCACTGTATTGACTCAAATCACATTTTTGTGGGCCAGGGCAATGCTGGTCACTCTTCAGCACTGATCACTTCTGATCAGCCAATGGACCTTGACAGAGAGATGTCCAGGGTGGGAGCCTGACCACCTCCCCCAGGTCTGGACGCGGCTGGAGGATTCTGTCACCATGGGGAGCCTGGCTAGCTGAGACCACGTGGAAGGAGTGTGATTTACAACCTGGTCATCTTAGAAAAATGGGAAGAGAGGGCAACAGAAGCAACAAAGAAATGCTAAAACATAAAGCAGCCACACAGAGTGAGAAAAGACATAGCCTGGTGCTAGTCTTTGATATTTAGCATGTTTGTGTTGGTGCTTATGTCAAAGCTGCAGCATTTCCCTGGGCAGCCTTTGGATGTGGAATATCCAAACATCTGCTTGGGAGATGCATGGCTTGATTTCTAAACTGTCTCAGTCCTTGCTCAGACTAAATTCACAGGTTCTAAGACTGAGTTGATACCAATGGGAAACAACTTCTATTGCCAGATACTCACCAAGTTATAGAAGCGCTGGGGCATTATAAACCAGAATGAAAAAGGAGAAGCTTCCTTGGAGATCTTAGAACAAAGTGTGTCATACAATTCTGTTACCCCAGGACAGTAAGTGTTGAACAGGGACTTTCAACATGACTGCATCCACGCTTTTCCCTTAAAACGAGGTAACGTGGAAATGTGCAGCTGCATCTCCCCCTGAGCTACCAAACAGCTCAGTCTTATAGCAGGGACAGCTACGAGCTGCAGTTTGGTATTTTAAAGCTATTAGTCAGGGCAGTAATAATTTCTGCTCTATATTCTAACTACTCCCATTGTGACTGGTACTCCCCAGTGTTGTAGGAATAAGCCATGCTATTCTTGCCACGCCTCTGTAGTCTTTAATGCGCTTAATAACATAAACAAGCCCTGTCCTAAAATATACAGGTAAAAATACTTAAGAGAAATAAAGAGCAGGAGCCAGTTTGCACAGCAATCATTTATCCAACAACAAGAGGTAACATTAAAGGTACATGAGTGGTACAGCCTCAGCTTCCTCATGTGCAATCTGCTGCTAGAGGAGATCTCTACCTGCTTTGTTTGCATCAGTTACCCCACGCTGCTGAGGGAACAGACTGGGAGCAGACGCTACAAATAAAGTCACTGCTCTAAAAAAACCACCAAAATGTACCTGTATTCTCCACTGATCTGCAGGGAACTTTTAGAGCACACCAGGCAGATGTCTGTTATGCTGAATGGATCACAATCCCAAGCATTCCCTTTAAGGGCCACTCAGCATCTGGGAGCTGAAAACTGGGGGGAAAAAAAAAGCCCTGTTCATTTTCTGTTATTATTTTACAGGAACAAGAAGCATCTCTGGATCAAAGAGCCAATAAGCATGTATTTGAGCTCCCCTATCCAAATCTAAATCCAAATCCATTCCCAGCCCTCCAGGCTCCTGAGCTGACCTTTCCAAGGTTGCTTTCAGGCTACACATCCCTGTGCCTTCCCTCACCCCACTTTTTAACAAAAGGTCACACCAACTCTATTCAATTATCCAGTTCTCCCCCTTGCAAACAGTCTGGTTCTACCAAAGAGATCTGGACACTTCAGCTGGGGATCTGACCCTCTACTTCCAAACCTTTAACCAGGAGACAGAGTTTTCCAGCATCAGAAACAAGATCTAGGGGCACATTACCCCTTTACATCCAGGGAAATACACTGAGTGCACTCACACAGATCACAAACCACAAAGATCTTGTTATTTAGTCTGACGATATAAATATTTTCCCTGAGTCTGAGATATACCACCATTTTTGGACAATAAGCCAGAGTTTAGAGCATAAACAAAGATAATTACTTTCTGCTTGCCTAAAGGTGAGCTTCCTTTCAGCTATGGACCACTGGAGTCTCCTCAGTCGACCCATACCCACCCTCCAAGGAGATAAAACTCTTCTAAGAAAGTTATTTCCAGTATTTAACTGAAAATAACTATCAAGAGCAGTTTAAGTGTACGTACAACCAACGCCAGCCAACAAACCAGGGGGAGTTATCTTTGGCATGTGCCACTTGAGGAACAAAACAGATAAGCTTGCAGCCCGTGGCAGCTCCTCCGCGCCCTCAATCACGGCGCGATGATTATGAAACCACTCCAGGTTACATTTCACTGGTCTCACACACACGGGCACGAACCCACTGAAAGAATGCTGCCAGCACAAGAGAACCTCACCCACCGACTCCAGCAGAGGTTGGAGTCAGGGGGCAGGAACCAAAGAGCAGCCGAACGCACAGCCCGAGGCACGGGGAGGGCAGCTTGTCAAGCGGAAGCTTCAAGATCCTCTTTGAGCCCTTGGCTCAAAACCCTTCTACTTTTTAAAAAAACATCATGAAGAACAAAGCTTGTTGTTCCTTCTTCCTCTGAAAGAGGGTATTTCCTAAACCTACCCCAATACAACAATGCCACAGTGTCAATAATCCTGAATCAGCTTAGTTTTCTTTCCTGTGTTCCTGAAGAGGAACTGATATTTTCCAGGAGCCACCATGGGCAGTCGTGCAATCGCATTCATGGGAGAACCTAAATGACCAGTTTGAGAAGTCCTGATAGACAAGTTCCCAAAACTGCTGCTGTGTGTATCAGGCAGCATTTGAGTTGTTCCAATAATTACATGATATGTTTATGTAATGAAAAAAAGTGAACATAGACTTAATAATTGTGTATCCACAACGCTACCTGGCACTGCATCAGAACTGTGGAGAATTAGGTTAAAATGAGAAGTGTTTATATCTCCTTCACCTCTGTATCTCAGCCCTAAAGGAGAAAGGACATCTACCCACAAAAAACCATCCTCACCCCTTTAGTTTTTGAACACTCAGAATGAAGCAAATTAGCAAAATTTTGAGGACGTATTTCGTGTGGGTCCTTGAGCAGCTCCTGTGCAGCAGCTGGAGCTCCTCGAGAGAGAATCAAAACCATGGCTGGCTCCTCTGACCTTCAGCCCCCCGCCCGGGGAGCCGCGCCCCCTCCTGCCACACGATCGCTCGTGCCCCGCACCGGGACGGGCGGGCACCGCGGCTCATCCCGGGACACCGGGCTGCTGCGGCCCGGTACAACCGCGACTAACAAAGGGAAACCCCGCACCGGAGCCCGCGGCCGCCGCTGCCCGGGGACCCGGCCGCGGGGGAGGAACGTGGGTGCGGTGCGGGGAGCAACAACCGGCTCCACCGCCCCTCGGTCCAGCGGGCCCGGCTGCACCGGGCAGCGACGCCCAGCTCCCGGTAACGCCCCCCGGCCTCCGCGCCCCCCAGCACCGC